>CAJVPP010000009.1:0-73333 GCA_910592005.1 Funneliformis mosseae | reverse complement strand
ATACATATAAATAAAATAAAATTATAGTTATTATATTATAAAAATTTGTTAAAATGTATATTTTCCATTAATGCACATCCTCTCTAAATGCACTTTTTTACTCAGTTCCGAAGGGATGCATTTAGAGAGGTCTGACTGTATCTTATTTATAACTGATTTGCATACTTATAGCTGATTGGTATACATCAAAAATCAGCTAAAATTTGATTATCTTATTTATAGCCAATTGATGTCCAATTAAAACAATTGTATCATTTTAAAGATATAATGATATTATTATTCCTTAGATACGAAGGTGTTATCATTTCTTAGATATGATGGTATTATAATTCCTTAGATACAATGTTTTATCATGCCTAAGAAACGATATTACTATTGTATCTAAGGTATGATGCATTTATTGTTACTTATATACAATGATATTATTGTTCCTTAGATACAATTGTTTTATCATTTCTTATATATAATGCATTTATCATACCTAAAGAACAATGTTATTATCATATTTTAGGTACAATTATTTTATCATTCCTAAAATATAATAGTTTTATTGTAATTAAGAAACAATAGTTTTATCATTCTTTAAATACAATTGTTTTATTGTTTCTAAAAAATAAAGGTTTTATTATTCCTTAGATATAATATATTTATTATATCTAAAATACAATGGTTTTATAATGTCTAAGAAAGATAGTTTTATCATTTCTTAAGTACAATACATTTATTATACTTAAGAACGATACATTTATCATGCTTAAAAAACAATAGTTTTAAGGAATGATGATTTTATCATTCCTTAAGTATGATTATTTTATTATTCCTAAGGGATGATAGTTTTATTGTTCCTTAGGTATAATAGTATTATATTTTTAGATACAATATTTTATCGTTCATTAGGTACAATGTATTGTTTTTAAAGTACAATAGTTTATTATTTTTTAAGTATGATTTTTTTTATTGTATCTTAGATACAATAATATTATTATTCCTTAAATATAATAGTTTTATTATTCTAACAAACTGAATTTTTAGATTAAACTGATTTGCTAAAATAATATCAAATATTTTAGAAAACTTGTCAAATTAACAGGATGATTTTATTGATATTGATTTAATGTATTATTTGAGTTTATTTTTAGTATATATAGAAATATTTATATAAATAAACTTAATTTTTCATTTTTTAAAAAATAATTTTAATTCAAACTTTATCTTTTTCAAATTTTCTCTTTTTACACACTATCAAAATACTAAATTATTATTAAAGTTCCAAATGGTTTGGATTAATCTGAAGATTTTTCAGATCATTTCAGTTCAGATCGGTTTCAGATTGCATAAAAATCAATCTGAAAATTTTTAGTTCAATTCAGGTTTTTTTCAGATTATAATTTTAATTTGAACTGAAAAAAATTTGAACTGAACTGATAATTTCAAATTAATCTGAAAGTTCAGTTCGATTATATGTGAAACTCTTAGAAGATCGAAAATTTGCGAATTTTCTAAGAAAATCACAAAAATTTAGTGAAACTCTAGGAGAATCGCAAAAAATTGTGAATTTCTCTTTGAATTTTGCAAAAAAATTGCAAAAATCTTAGAGAATCACATTTTTTATGATTTCTCTTTGAATTTCACAAAAAAATCGCGAAATCTTTAGAAAATCACAATTTTTGTGATTTCTATTAGTATTTCACAAAAAATATCACGAAATTCTTAGAGAGTCGTAAAAAATTGCGATTTCTCTTCAAATTTTGCGAACCTCAAAGAAAAATTCATAATTTTTTGCGATTTTCTTAGAGTTTCGCATATAAATTGTGTATTTCTTATATAATCAAACTATAATTTCAGATTAATCTGAAAATTCCAATTCAGTTCAGATTTTTACCGGTCTGCGATTCAGTTCAGATTCGAATTGGCATTTTTAAGATTAATAATCTGAACTAAACCAAACTGAAATTTTCAGTTCAGATATGAATTGACATCTAATCTGGACTGAACTGAACCATTCAGAGCTTTAATTATCATCCTAAAAACAAAAAGAATTTAAGTTGAATTTAGTTAACTTTTCAAAGTATAAACTGATTTTTTTACTTTTTATAATAGAAACATTCTTCTAATTATTAAAATCAAACAAAATTTCTAGTCAATTTTTCAAAAAATAAACAAAAAAGAAACTGATTTTTTTTACTTTTTATAATAGAAACATGTCTTAAACTATCAAAATCAGATGAAACTTAAGTTAAATTTTAGTTAACTTATTAAATAATAACCTGAATTTTTTTACTTTTATAATAGAAACATGCTTTTATTTATCAAAATCAAATAAAACTTTAATTAAATTTTATTAATCAACCAGTTAAATTTTCAAATAATGAATTGATTTTTACTTCTACAATAAAAAAAAAATAATTTCAAATAATTTGGTGAGAAAGGGTAGATTTTTATTTTTATTATTTTATTTATTATTTTTTACATTTTTAGATGATTTTGAAAAATTTTTGGAAAAAAAAAAATAGATCATATTTTATTAATTTATTTTTTTTTCAAAAATAATAATATTATAATAATAAATATTTAGGACAATTTAAGGGGATTTTAGGAGAAAAATAAATTATATTTTTATTATTTTACATGATTTTTCTATTTTTTGCTTATATTTTTTAAATAAGAAATTAATCAGTGAGTTTTGGTAATATTTATATTATATTTTTGCAAATTATATAGATTTTTATTATTAATAAAATTTTATAATATTTAATAAATTTAATAAATAAAATGTATCATTTATATGTTTATTTACTGAATTAATGCTAAATTAAGGTTAATTTTAGGCTGATTTATGGTTATTTAAGTTCTAAATTAATGTTGAATAATGTTGAATTGAGGCTGTTTTTAGGTTGATTTATGGTTATTTAAGTTCTGAATTGATGCTGAATAATGTTAAATTGAGGCTACTTAGACTAATTTATAGTTATTTAAGTTCTAAATTGATGCTAAATTAATGCTGAATTGTGATTAATTTTAGGTTAATTTATGGTTATTTAAGTTTTGAATTAATGTTAAATTATTCTAAATTAAGGTCAAATTTAGGTTAATTTATGATTATTTAAGTTCTAAATTGATGCTAAATGGCTATATCTGATTGAAATCAATCAGTATCTATCAGTACATATTTGTATTAATTAGAAAATATAACAAATCAATCATAAATAGTTTCAAAATCAGCCTAAAATTGATTATCTGATTTTTAGCCAATTTAAACTATTTTAATCAGTGATATATATTAACATTTTTAGAATAGTTTATAATACAATATTCATAAGAAAAAAAGCAAAAGATCTACTAAAAAATATAAAGAATATTTAGTTAAAGAAAATAATTATAATTAAAGATGATATTACAACTAGTTGTAACTATGTAATACTTATTTATTATTAGTTGCAACTAGTTGCAACTAAATTTTTTATTAATGTTACAATTAGTTATAATTCTGCAATACTTATTTATCACTAATTATAACTAGCTGTAACATCATCTTTAATTATAATAAAAATACAAAAATTAACAGAACAACAGAGAAAATTAGTAGACAATAATTATACTATAATAGAAAATAAATATAATATTAATACTACTGTTTATTATAATTATAAATGAGTACAGAATATTCATGTTCTTATTTTGATTAATAAATAAGTAAGATTTATTATTTCTGTTTATATAAAATACATTATTTGGTATTTAAAATGAAGTAATATGCAAACAAATTAATTATATTCTTAATGAAAATGAAATTATAAGAAAAACCCTAATAATATATTGAATCAGTATTTAATAGAATAAAGAAATTGAATAAGGTAAAAACATTTAAAAATTATTTATGATAATGTGAATGAATAAAATAAAAATAATGTTACTATTTAATTTTACTTAAATTTAATAATTTATGATTATTAAAAAGTATTAAACTTAATTTTATGATATCTGAACATATCAAATTCAAGTGTAATAATAGTTTTAGATTGATTAAAAAATTATATTACAAAATAATAATAAATTGCATGAATCATATTATTGAAATTGTAAAAATTGAGTATAATAAAATTAAATAAAACTCAGTATTATAATAATAAAAAAGGTTTAAATATTTAGATCTTAATTCTGAATTAAATATTTTCTTTAAAAAGTTAATTAATTTATAAAATATCATATTTTTTTAAAAGTAATTAAATTTAAGGTTATTATAGCTTAAATAACTATTACTAATATTTTATTGAATTTAATTTATTGATAAGTATTTTTAAAATGATTAAAAAAATTAAATTCTTTTTAATTTAATCCTAACTCTTTTTCTTTTAGATTACAAAAGGTAAGAATATTTTTATCATAATATTTGTCTATTCATTAAAGATAAATTCAAAGATATTACTTATCTAAAACTAATATATATCAGCAATAAATAAAATATTTATATTAAAATTTCTTTAATTTTTCACGAGTATTAATACAATAATTTTAGTTTAGTTTTTTTTTATTTTTAATTTTAAAGCTTAAATAAAAAATATTAAAATAATTATATATTTAATACTTTTCTTATAAAAAAAAATTTAAGTATTATTAAAAAATTTATGGTAATAAAAAAAGAATTACAAATAAAAAAAAATATTAAATGTGAAAAAAATATTATTAAGTTTTTTGATTTATATAAAGTTTAAAAAAATAATAAGCAATTATAAAAAAAGCTCAAAGAGGTTTGAAATGAAAGTCAAATTCATATTGAAATTATGTAATATATTGATGAATTACAAAAAATAGAAGTAGATAATTTAAATAAAAAATATATGAATATTAGAAAATTCTGATAAAAAAAAATCTTAATATTATTGATAAAAATTCAAGATGAATCAAAAAAAAAAATTAGAAGTAAATGTAAATTTATAAAAAAAAATAAAAAAATTAAAAGAATTATTAACAAATTTTCAAAAAAGTAAATGAACTAAAAAAACTGAAAGAAAAAAAGAAAGGGTTTTAATCATATATAAATAATAAGCTTTTGCTAAATTGTCAAACAAGTTTAAAAGTTTAAGAAAAGAGTAAAATCTAGGTTTTAACAACTGATTAATAGAGATAAGCTTTATAAACAAAAAATTAGCTGCTCAAATAAAAGTTTCAGTTAAGTAATTTATGAAAAACTTCTCTATATAATCTTAGAGTTAAAAGAATAAAATCAAGAAACAACTTGCTCTTTTTATAATAACTTTAATAAAAAGAGCAGACTTATTATTTGTTAATAAAAACATATAGTAAATTAATAAACAAATTAATTAATAATGATTATGCTTATTAAAAGTATAAGAAAAAGTTTAAAAGTAATAAGTTGTCCAAGTGTAGCAAGTATGATAAATTACAAACAGATATTAATATTAATATTTATAATAATAAATATGTGATTATATTATATACAAAGAGTGATCACAGGTTTCTAAACGATTAAAAAACCATTTATATTTTTTATTTATTTTTTAAAATAAATAAAAATTTATTTGTTCTGAATATTATTTATATGTTTTATTAAAAAAAAAGTAAAATTTAATATTTGTTATTCCACCTTTAGCTACTATATATAATTGAATTTGATAAAACATACTTTTAACTAATTTTTAAATATACTTAAATAAAATAAACGTTAAGTATTTTTTACCTTATACTCTAAATCTTTTAAATCTTTAGGTTGATTAGGTAAGTTGCGTACCTTCTTATTAACTTTTATTCTAAAGATTCTTGATCAGGTTTATATCAGAATTTTGTGTAAGTTAAGATAACACAAAATATTTGAGGTATTATAAACATTAGTGGAATCTTTGATTGATGAGATAAAATATTATCATGAAAAATTTTTTATTTATGAGAAACTAATTTATAAAGCAAAGAAATAGAATTTTTTTGTAATAATTTTGCATATGTTTATCCTATTACAGATTCACAAAAAGGAAAAAGTGATCTTATCTTATACCATAAAAAGCATTTCTAAAATATTTGATTAGAACTGTGTTTTACTATAGTAGTTAAAAAAGAAGGATCAAATTCTTTTTTTGATATACATCACATATATAAACTATGATCTTGTAAAATTAACTAAATGTTAATCCATCAGACTATACAATTTTCTTCAAATTACTTTTTCTAGCAAATCTCCCAGATTTTATTTTAATGATTTTAATAGAAATTAAATTATAAATGACAGTTTTTTTACCTAGAAGTTTTTCATAATTGTCTTCTAAGTATAATAATAATTTTTCGATTTTCTCATCATTCCATCTTTTAGCGATTTGAGATTCAGTAACCTTTCTTGCTTCTTTTGCTCATTTTCTTTAGTTTTCTATAATTTAATTTAAAGAATAGTTTATCATTAAATGAACAAGCTTTTTTTTTGTAAAAAATAGTCAATTAACTTCAGATCTACTGAATGGCATTACGCTAACATTTTATTATATGTATTGAATATTTAGTCTTGAAACCAAAAAATTACCAGCTCTATAACCCATTAAAATATTATTTAAATTAGTTTGTATTAAAGGTGCTAACTCTAAAGGTCTTAGTGCTAAATTTCTTTGCTTAAAAGATGCTATTTTTAAAGGTCTTTATTCTAGTACTAAGGTCTTTACACTAAAGGTTTATATACTTTTAAAGAAAGTTTAACAGTTTAATGCTTTGAACATTTTTAAAAATGCGTAAAAAAAAGAATATTCAAAGTATATAAAAAGGTTTATGTTCGATCTAAAGCTCAATATAAATTTAAGTATAAAAGATCAGAAAATTGGTTGTATCGCATAACTGCTGAGCAAATAAATTTGACTAAAATACGACTGATCAATTTTGAATCACTTTTTTTCATTCTACTATGTATATTTCTAACTATTTTAATATAATACCACCTAATCAGTATAATTTTCATAGATATTATTGATATTATATTAAACAAACTGACTTTACGTTTTTATTTCAAAAGAAAGCAAATACTTTAGAAAAAATCTGAAAACAATTTTGAATAATAATAGTAATTTGGAAATAATTAAAAATGTCAAAAGTCTAGAAGAAACTTTTAAGGTAAATACAAACATCAGTATTTTAGCGACCTTTTAAGACTGAGAAATTGGATAGCCCAGTGATAAACTTTTTTGTGAAATCCTTTTTTTTGTAATTATAACTGGTAAGATAGTATAGAAGTTCACAGAGCCTAAGACTCATACAACTACGGTGGACTTCTTACGCATAGCCTGCTTTATGATCTTACGTGTTCATAGTAGTTTACAGAAAAGTAGTATGTGAAATTTTTAGTAATTCTAGGAATTTCAACAACTACAGTGAGTTTCTTACGCATAGCCTGCTTTATGATTTTGTATGTTCGTTATTTTCTGCTTTACTAGTGAATTTTTTTTTTGTAATATTTATAATATTTATGTTCTTTGTAAGATCACTGAGCTAGATTTCAGGAAGTTAACAAATTCTGAAACAATATTGAAATGAATATTTACATGAAAAATTTAGTATAAAAGAGAGGAAATTGCAATTAGATGAAATAAACATTTTATTCTTGATACTATTTAGATTGATATGATTAATAATAAAATTGAATTCTAGTTGAAAATAACTTGTGTGATAACTTAAGTGGCTTCAAAATTAATTGCAACGGTAATAGAAAACGTTGATACAAAGCTGATATGATTTATTTTCATATAATATATATAATTTGCGAGTAGAATAATAAATTTAATATTATGTTTTTGTTACTTTAGCAAAAATCTAATTAAAAATATAGTTTATCTGATATATCAAAACCTACTAATGGAATTAAAAATGGAACAGTTAAAAAGGTTAGTTCAGAATAAATATAAGTTTAGTCTGCAGAAATACTTTAAACATTTCCTATTTTTGGATGTGGCAGATTAAAATGATCTAAGAGCTATCTATATCTTCTTTCATAAATTACGATAATGAAACTGAGGAACAAGATGAATAAATTGAAATAGATTTTATAAATATTAGGAAACAGTTAGAGATAGAGCCGCTTATTGAAGTATGTAGTAGGTTGAATGAACCTGAGAAAAATGCAGCGAAACTGAACATTTCTACCGCATTTTTAATGCTTTTTACCTATTTAAGTAGAAGGTTAGCAATATAAATATCATATAGAATTTTCGTGAGTATCAGTGAAGTGTTATTGACAAAATGATGAAGTATAGATTAAAGTGGAGTGACTCATATGAGATTTTGTAAGTATTATGAGATAATATAAAACTGAAGAATAAAATTGCATTTTTACTATTCAAATAAATTTATCCTTTATATTGTATTTTAGGTCATTTATATTGGTCATTGTCCTTTTTTGACTATGTCTGTATTTAAAATTTTTTACCAACTATGAATGAGACCAAATAATTTGAACAAATTTATATGTGATCTAGTATCCTATAATACTATTATCAACCTTAAATATTCTTCATAAAGTAGCAATAATGTATTTAATAGAAAAAAAAAGTTATATACAACCTGATAAATCAGAACTGAGCAAAGCTGTTA
The DNA here is from genome assembly GCA_910592005.1 of Funneliformis mosseae. NCBI lineage: Eukaryota > Fungi > Glomeromycota > Glomeromycetes > Glomerales > Glomeraceae > Funneliformis > Funneliformis mosseae. The sequence continues at coordinate 64,756 of CAJVPP010000009.1, read as the reverse complement.
CTCATATGTTTAATAATTTGTATGTTGACTTATATTTCATCTTTGTCAGTAATTGAAAAAGAAAGTTTGAAGATTATATTAATATTTTAACAAATTATAGATGTGATATCCCTATTCATTCTTTAGTCAAAACTTGTGAATAATTGCACTGTGATAAATTATTATATCCCTATATAGACTCTTTATTTTTTAGATGACTTGCAAAATATGAAGTTTGACTTAATCGTATAATAAGTAATACATAGAAATTTTCTGACTTCTCTTGTGTTATTGATAATATACTAATACTTAATTCTAAGTTCAAACCGCTTAGAGTAATACTGTTTAAAAGAAAGAAAGATTTCATGAAAATATATTTAAGAGCAAAAAAGTTAATAAATCAACAACTGAACTTAAAAGGTGGTCTTAGTGAAGCAGGATTGTTAATGAATATGGGTATTTAACAAATTGTTAACTTTTATTTATACACATTTTCTATAGTTCCTGCCAAAAGTAATGGCGGTGAGAACATTATTTCATTTTTTAACTGCAGTATCTCCATTATCCTGATTTGATCTATTGTTTATTAAGCCAAATTAGGTATTGGAATATTTATTTAAAAAACAAATACACAAAAAACAGGTTTTAAAATATTATTTTACTTACCTTTACTAAAATGCAATCGACATCTATAAAGAAAAATCGCAAAGTTGTAAAGTTTCTTTAGAACAAAAATGTTCGTAATGCAAGGAAAATTTTTACCTGAACTGGAGTTCCTTTACGCTCTTGTGAAAGATATGTTACCTTTTTGCAAAAGAATGATAACATTCCTGACATTTATCAACCTGATCGACCATGAAAATTGACCTCAAAAAATGCCGTAAAATCAGAAGAATCATCAAGTATGATCATTTTACTATAGTAGGAGAATTGAAGGTCATACTTGAAGAAAGAATACAAATTTAGAGGTCAGTAAAACAACTATCCAGCGAGAACTTCATGATCTTAATTATGTATCAGTTCTTTTCCAGAAAGTCACTCTATTGATCTAGAAAGCGAAAGACAATTGCTTATCTTAGGCACATGACCACTTACATTACAATTGGAAAAAAGTGGTTTTTTCTGATGAAACTACAATTCAAATGTTTTGTAACACTACCTGCGCATGGTCTAAAGATGAAAATCCCATTCAACCCATGATTAAACATCCTTTCAAGATGCATGTTTGGGCTGCGATCAATGTCAAGGAAAAATCGGCATGCACATTTTAAAGAAAATCTTAATTGTCACTTGTATCGCAAAATTCTTGATGATTATCTCTACAATAATGCAAATAGATTATTGGGTCATCGCTAAATTTTTTAGCAAGATAATGATCCAAAACATACTTCCAATGATGTTAGAAAAGACTTGAAGACTCACCTTACAAATCAGGTTCTTCCATAGTCCTCTTATAGCCCAGACCTCAATCCAATTGAAAATGTTTGGGTCAATTTAAAGAAAAAAATTGAAAAAAAATTGAAAAAATGGTAGCACAAAAAAAAGAAAATATCAAATGACATTTTTATTAATGTAATTCGTGAAGAATGGGATAATCTTGATAATTCTGTTTTAATTAACTGCATCAATAGCATGCCAAATCGAATTCAAGCATATATTGACGCAGATGGAGGAAATACCAAATATTAATTACTTAATAAAACTTATAGCTATGGTTTTTATCTTTATTTTAAAAAAATTTTAACTTAGGTTTGATATAAAATTGCATGTATAAGGTTAAAAAAACTGTCCGCCATTACTTTTGGCGAGGACTGTAAATCTAACACATTCATATGTTCAAGGTGATGAAGTCGAATCTTTTTTTATGGAATTAAGATCCGGATTATACTGTTCTTGGTCCTTTCTCAGAACTAGATTATCAATCGATAAGGCATCGATGCCATTAATTGAATCAAATTTTTGCCACTTCATGGCGGTTGAGGTATACAATATTTGTCCTATTTCATAATTTATAATGGAAATCCATTAAGTTTACATCAAACTTTTCTCATTTACAGAAACGAGTAAATAAACTTGCCGAGGATTTTAAAAGACGAAGTCAAGAATTTACACCACCTCTACAAATGCAATTTATGACAGAATTTCCCGATTCTCCACAACTGAGAAAATTGCTTGAATTATCATAAGAAAAAATAATAAATAATTTTTATATATTAATGCACCAGTTATGAAGTTTAGCAGTTATTTGTATCAATAAAGCTGGTCCTGGTACTCGATTTGCGTACATAATCGTGTTTATTTTTACATTTTTTTCTGGGATTTATTACAATGTATTGTTATCGATGTTATTTCAACCTGAGCGTTTCTCTATAATCATGTGACAAGACTTTCGAAATCTAATTCTCATCCTAATTATTGTGATTATGGTGATTTGCTTTATTATTAAAAGAATTGAATCTTATTACTGTTGCAGTATGCCCAAATAGAAAATAAAATGTTTGAATATTAAACTACAGTGCGAAACCTCTATAATAGGAACTTAAAAAAGCATTAATAAAATTTAATCCGCCTTCGTCAACGCTTGTTTAACTTTGAAAGTCGCCATTTCTTTTTTTTTCGTTAGTGTTTGACGGGAAGATGTGCTGCGCGATGTGATATCGCACGCAGATCATTTTCATATTAAAAAAATTCGTTTTTTTTAATATAATTTTCTTTTTTAATCTTTATATTTAGGCAACTCCTAGAAACAAAAAATTATACTAAACAATGTTTTCTTTTATATTAGTAGATATATTTGAATGTTTTATTTTGAGAAATTAAATAAAAAGAATTTAAATAATGATATATTTAATTATGAAGCAACAATTTAATTAACGTTTCTCGATAAATACCATTATTGTTTTGTCAGTTTGGGTGGCTTAGCGGTGGCTTAGATTAAAATTACAAATTCCGATCTAATGTAAACAATACTAGAACTACTAGATGTCTATTCTAAGAGAACTCCAACTTTATCATGGAGTCGGTTTCTGAACAAGACAAAAGTTTATACTTTGGTTATGAAGCTGCACCTAATAAGATCATCCCCTCAAGACAAATTTTTGTAATTGAGTATCCAGGTTATGTAAAAAGTGTTGATAAAGTTTTACAAACTTTAGGTGGTGAAAAAGGTCTCAAGAAGGTGAAAATTATTATTATTATTATTATTATTTGGAAGTAATAAATAAAGTGAGGGTCTAAATATACCATGACCGTACCTAGTTTCTTATCATGTATATCATGTGAATAATTTATCGTATGTTTTTTGTCTAAGGCTGTAAATGAGAGTCTTATGGAACTTCGTTTTAGACCTGATGATCCTTTTTGCCATCCTATTAACGGAGATGTCATACCAACATCGAATCTTTTGCTTAAAGTAACTAGACGCAAGAAAAAACGTCAAAATAAAAATATGAATCGCGGGGATGAAGGGAATGCTAACGTAAAGGAGGATGTCAAATTTGACATTTTAGGAATCATAAGTAAAACTTGTCGGTTCCGAGGAATGTCAGATTATCAATGCATCCCAAGCATAAAGCATCCTATACTTGAATATAGAAAGGCACTTGAGTCTTTGGATGGTATGATATATGTGTAAATATTTAATCCATTTTAAATTGTAAATATACTTATTCGATTTATTCAACATAGTTGATAAGATAATGGGTTTCGAATCTATTATAAATGATATAAAAGAAGAAAGCAATTTGCCACCCCCTTCTTTTTCACGCGTAGAATGTCCAATGGATTACGGGTATTTATTTACACAAAATGATAACACGATCAAGGACCGAGAAAGCTCCTAATAAAGGACCGCAAAATTCTAACAATTTTCACATATCGATATCACTCATGTGACCTCGTATACTTTACAGTATTTCATCTATATAAATGTAAGGCCAAATATTCCCTTGATGTCATTCGTTACTATTCATAAATTTAATTATTTTACGAATCAATTTTAACAGTTACCTTTATTAGAAGTTTTCTCGGTTCTTTGCAATTTCTATAATTCGTAATTTACAGCTCCTATCTTTCTTAATCCACAGATATCAACAAAATACGGCTGTTGTCAAAGTGTTGGTTAAAAAGAATGATGACCAGGTAAATCAGTGTAACTTTAGTAGAAGTGATCAAAGTTATCGAACATAATATTTAATTACAAATATTTCTTTCAATTAAGCCTCCATCTCTTAAGCTTATTAATCGAAGTCGTAGGAAGAAATTTATAGCGATATCAATTACATATGACATTGATAATATCCTTTGAGTCTATTATTGAGTTATATAAATCAAACAAAAAAAAAAAATAAAAATAAAGTGTATTCATTAGTTCCTTGACATTACATTACCTGTTCCAGAGGAGCCGCCACCAGAATCTCTAAAGAATATTGAACGAATACCTCAAGAAAGTATAGATCGAATTCGTAAGGTAAAAGAGTGAAAAATGTTTGAATCATAAATTTAAATTCGATTAAACATTATTCAGTTATTTGAAGAACGTCCAGTATGGACGAGATTCGCATTGGAAAATAATTTACCTCCAAATGATATAAGAAATATCAAAAGGTATTTTATTTACAATTACTTTGCTTTCATTAGTGAACAGGATTAAATATTAAATCTGCATGATACAGACTGTTGCCTTTGGTCGCGTATTTGATGTCAAACGGTCCGTGGCGTGATTGTTGGATGCGTTATGGATATGACCCACGATTAAATAAGGAAGCAAGATTGTATATAATCATTTATATTGTGTGTTATTTCTTCATTTTCGTAAATTTTTAACCTATTAATTTGTTTAGCTATCAGCTGCTGGACATTAGAAGCTCTCGAAGACCTACAAAACTTGGGCGAGCGAAACGTTTGCTTCACGTACGAGAGGAAGCCACAACGGAAAATGGAGGCACAGATAATTACAAGTAAGATTTAGTGAGCATTTATTTCTTGACCTTATATAACATCTTTTTAAACTTATAATACCATCAGTTCACGGACTTCACATATCTTTGATGGATCTTCAACATGTCGAGATGTTGCGGTTTTTCAAATATGTGACATAACTTATCCTTTGTTAAAAACCATTATTGAATCACCTGATTCTGTTCAAGACTTTTGTGATGTCAGCATGAAATTTAATTATTTTTTGTCACAATTTTTAAACTACATACATTCATTTATTTTTTATTATAAAAATAATGAATTATAAAGGAACATGATGGATTTTATAAACGTAGTGAATTAACAAAGATAAGAAAGATTATGAGACGAAAGTTCAGGGCATTAACTGAAGGTAAAGTATTAAATGACGAGAATTTTGACGACTTATTGAATGCACGTGATGATGAATCGGAAAATGATGATGGTGGCGAAGAAGACGAAGAAATGAGTGATATCGATAATGACGATCAAATTATAAGCAGGGTAAAGATTATTGAAATAAGGTTATATGAATTCAAAAACGAGATTATTGTTTTATTCAAGTATTATACATTATATTTAGGTTGATGAATTAATGCGTAACCTGCAAGCAATGCAAGGACAAGAAGGTGAATTATATATATGTGTATTGAAATTCGAACGAAATTTTCGTATTTTTTGATAATTTTTTTTTTTTACTTCTTTTGTAAAGATTTCGAACAAGGCGACGAGGGAATGTTTTATTCATTTGAGGATTTTGATAATTCAGATACGTTTGAGAACGAAAGCGATTATAATGAAGTTGAAGAAGAGTACGATGATTTTGATGTTTAATAAAAATCACGTGATGATATTTAAATCCTTGATTTTTGCTTGATGTTGGCCCGATTAAACCGTACCGGTTTCTTTGTATTTATTTAATACCCTTTCCAATTCATCCTGTTTTATTCTATGTTTAAAGATGAATTGGTTATTGATATGTAAAACCGGAATGTCATGCTTATATTTTTCAAACCAATCTGAATTCTCCGGAGCTTTTATGTCTTTTTGTTCAAAATCGCAAGGAATCTAAGAAAAATGCATTGTAAGTGATATTAAATTTTATAAAAAAAATTTAGAGTTGATTTAATTACTTTTTTTTGAACTTTCTCAATGGTATATTTTGCATCAATACAAAGCGAACAAGATTTTGAAGTAAATAAAGTTAAAAGGATTCGACGCGATGGCGAAATTACCATTTTTCATTGGTTTCAAATTTTTTTTTTTTTGGTCCATAAAAATATGTATATATATATAATCAAACGAGTCTTAAAACTTGTTTGTTTTGTAAATTAAGGTAGACACAAAGTAATAAATAGTCACACATTGCGCAGAACTTGGCTGATAAACAATAGTTACCATTTCTTTGTTTGTCATGTCTTTAAAAAAAAAAAGATCAGTGGTAGTACTTTATCAGTGTAACTTTTTTTTCCATGAACTTTAGGCAAAAAAAAAAAAAATAAAAAAAATTTTCTGCGACTGCGCATCATTTGTTGATTCGCTTATTAGCATTACCTTTTATAATAAACCCTTAAGGTTAATTTAATTTCTTTTTGGTCTTTAATTGGATAAAATGACGATCCGATAGTAGATAAAATTGATAAATGGCGTTTTTTCGGAATTGTTTCAGATGTGTGAGACTTTCGTACAACAGAAACGCCATCGACTCATGGGTTGTATTGTTACACAGATTGAAAGACTATATTTTTTGATGCGATTTTGGGTATTCTTAACGCTACCCAGTTTTTTTGCTGACCTCTTGTAAGCAAAACGAAGCATTTGTTCATCCGTAATAAGTTCTTTGTCCTGCCCGTGGACTTACCAAAATCAAAGGAGCCTTCAGTCCGTCAAGTCCAAATAGGCATCCATTTCTAGAATCAGTAAATTTCCCTTCTAGTATCCAGTTAGAAGGGATAGATTTTTTTTTTTTTCTTAACGACCAAAACGAACGTTACTTCATCCACATCTGACCATCGAACCCTTTACAAAGAGATAATAAAAATATCCTAGTTTATTCTTGCAACATTTTATTTATTATACACGTGCCATAAGATTTAATTAATATAATGGCCGAAGAAAGTACACCTGTACCTGCAACATCTGTTACTAATGAGGCCGTGACCCTTGTTACTCCTGCTGTTGAAGTTGAAAAAGTCTCGGTTACTGACGTTGCTCCCAGGGAGGAAATCAGAGAAGAAGAAGTCGAGCATAAAGTTTTTGTAGGAAATTTGGCTTTCTCAACAAATGAACAAGCATTAGCCGAATTTTTCAATCAAACTGGCAGAGTGTAAATAATCTTTTTATGATTCTTTGGTTTCTTTATTATTTTGATCAAATATTTATTTATAAATTAATTTATCCACTGGATGGTTCAATTAAAAAGATATATTATCCCAAATATTAAAATTTTATTTGGTTACACAATTATTTTAATGATATATCATTTGATTTAAATAATAATAATAATAATAATAGTTTACTCATGGTACATGGTATTCTAACCTCAACAAATTATTTTTTTTTTTCCCTTTCATCAGTGTCAAGGCCAACATCATTACTCGTGGCTCACGTTCTTTAGGATATGGTTTCGTTGCTCTTGAAACCGAAGAAGACGCAAAGAATGTTGTCGAACAATTAAATAAGCAAGAATTAGATGGCCGTCAAATCAATGTGGAAGTTGCCAAACCCAAAAATGAGAGTTCTGCTGCCACTCATCATAATCGTCGTGGTCGAGGAAGATGGGGCCGAGGTAGAGGAAGAGGACGTGGTAGGGGTCGTGGACGAGGTAGAGGTCGCGGAGCATGGGTAAGTAAAGTAATTCATGAGTAATTTTTATATTTCTCCTTAAATGTTACAATTCAACTTGTTTACGAGCATTTGCATCCTAATTTTATATAGTATAATAACCGTCGTCGATATCCGAGTCGCCCTGCAGAAGTTAGCGGCGAAAATAATGCCGAAATTAATGATTCTACAGCGGTTACTGACGTCCCAGCTACAAATGGTACCAGCGAAAACGACAACGCACCACCTAAAAGGCGTGGCAGGTTTCCTTATCGGGGACGTGGCCGCGGTCGCGGTCGTGGTCGTGGCGGGCGTCGTCGTCCTCCCAATCGAAGTTATTTAAAGACTGGAGAGCCATCCAAGACGGTTGTATTTGTTGCAAATCTCCCATTTGCCATCAATGATGATGGTTTAAAAGATATCTTCAAAGATTATAATGTAGCTTCTGCTCACGTTGTTTACCGTCGCGGTGGACGTTCAAAGGGTTTTGGTTTCGTAGAATTGGCTGATGAAGAAGAACAAAAGAAAGCTCTTGAAGGATTAAAAGATGTTGAATCAGAAGGTAGAGTGTTGGTCATTAAAGTTGCATTGAGCGACCAACATGTTCAACCTGGTGGTAGTGGTAGTGGTGGTGATGACGTTACTATTGAAAAGCCTGAAGCGACTACTTCCAATGAAGAGAAGAAAGAAATTGATGTGTAAAAAAAAAAAAAAAAAAAAAAAAAAAAAAGATTCGCACAAGATTTAGCAAGAGTCATTGGTAAATTCTCTTGTTGAATAGTAAAAATCATTGCCTTTTTTTTTCTTTATTGAGTTCCTTAGATTTCTAGTAAATCAACATTTATATTTAGTTATGGTATATGAGCACGATTTTTATAATTATTTTTTTATTTTTGGTATGTTCTTATTTTTCATACCTTTATATATATGCTTCCATGTCCCATGCCCCTTAATCATTTTATTCTTTTTTTTTATATCCATTTTCTTCTCCCTCGACACCCTTCCTCCTTTATCATTTAATCATATATTTATTTATATAAAATATTATTTAGCAATTTTTTTGGGGCAGAAAAGGTTAGAAACAGTCGCCTTTTTTCTATTATATCCTTTGGTGATATATTGATCTTTATTTATGTAATGGAAGAACATATGTTTTCGTTTATATATGGTAATAAAATTGGCAATTACAAAAAAAATAAATAAAACAAAAAACAAAAACAACAAAAAAAAAACAACTTAAAAAGAAACACCATTATTGTGTATCTATGTCATTTATTTATTTATAAAATTAATAAAATTACAAAAATTGAGACTTAAACACGAACATTTTCATAACCACTTTGGCCTATTAACAGGAACCCCAACCAAATCTGTGTCAAATAATTCAATAAATTGTTCATTTAATACTCTAACTTTTGATCCAGCATAACGACGATATTCTTCAAAAATTGAAGTTAAATTCCATCTTTGTAGTTTACGAAGACATCCTACGATCGTACCTAAGATTATTTTTTCTTACAATTAATGTCGGAAAGATTAACAAAAAAAAAATTTATATATAAAATTTAATTGCCTTAATTACCAGTTCTATGCCTTCCCAAATTACACATTACGATCATTGGATAACTACGAGGGTTTAAAATAACTTCTAATGCTGCTAATACAACTTCCTCGGTAATTGGATCCAACGCATTGACTGAAGATATTACACCAAGGTGATGCCATTGGATATTTTGATCATCGATGAAATTTAAGCTAATGATCAGAAATAAAAAAATTTTTTTTTAAGTAAAATAATTATTTTACAAAAAAAAAAAAAATAAATAATTCAAATCTTACAATCTATGATTTGGATCTTCAGGAGCTAACCAAACCACAGTTTTTAATCCCAACTTCTCCAAAAAAGGGAAATTAAGTTCATTTGGTTGCCCTGACCTATAAAGATCTTCTTCTATCATACCATAATTCTAAAAAGATTAAAACGCGAACGTGTAAATAAATATATGAATAAAGATGGTGAAACAAAAAAAAAAATTTTTTGATCCGAACGTTTGTTTTAAATTATGTTTCACGAGCTCATTCTTTTTGAAATGCGAAAAAAAGAAAAGGACATACCAATGGTGGAATAAAGTGTTGTGAACTCATTTTTTTATAGTTGCATACGTTTCTAAATTATTGATAGATGATCGATCATCCAACATTGATTGATCAACATCTTTCAAATTTAATTTTTTTTTTTTTAAAAAAAAATGTCCCCACATTTAGTACAAATCGCTGAATTAAAAGGTATGATGATAATTTGTTGAAAATCAACTGCCACAAAAGATTCTAATAACCTTTCAAATGAATAGGACACGCTGACAGAGTTTGGTCTGTTTCTTGGTCACCTACGGGCAACGTTTTAGCTTCTTGTGGTGGTGATAAAACTGTACGTTTATGGGTTCCAACCTCCGAAGACAACCCCTCGGAATGGATTTGTACAAATACTTTGGAAGGTGCTCATAAAAGAACCATAAGAAATGTTTCATGGAGTCCGAGCGGTCGACAACTCGCAACTGCTAGTTTTGATGCACTTACTGGTATATGGGAACGAGATGACGCTGGAGGTATAAACAGTTCAAATTCGATATATATTCCCTTTATTAAAAATGAAATTACTAAGGAATTTATTTACTTTGTCAGATTATGAATGCGTCGCTACATTGGAAGGTCACGAGAATGAAACAAAGTCGGTTGCGTGGGCCTCGTCAGGTTCTTTAGTTGCTACATGTGGCCGTGATAAAAGTGTTTGGATATGGGAAGGTGATTACACAACGTTGACAGAATCAATTATATTCTTAACTCGCGCCTGACAGAAATTTATAATTACAAAGCAGCGGCAGATAATGACTTTGAATGTATATCGGTTTTGCAAGAACACATACAAGATGTAAAGATGGTTATATGGCATCCAACTAATGAAGTAAGAGTGTTATTTATTTTCAACAGAATATAATTTTTAAAATACTAATTGAAATTTATAAAAGTTATTGGCATCGGCAAGTTACGATGATACAATAAAACTTTGGCGAGAAGATGATGACGACTGGTATTGTTCAGATACGTTGGAAGGACACGAAAGTACAGTTTGGGCTATTGATTTTGATAAAGATGGCGAGTATTTAGGTACGTATTTTATAATAAATCTTTTACAAGAATTGATTTTGTCGAAAGATTATATCTTAATTTACTTGTTATTATCGTTAAAGTATCCGCTTCGGATGATAAAACAATTAAATTCTGGAAAGGCTTTCCAAATGATAATCAAGAAGGGACGGATGCTCATCGAGGTCATTCTAAATGGAAATGTGTACACACATTAAGCGGTCATCATACGCGATGTGTTTATTCTGTGAGCTGGTCAAAAGTTCACGGACGTATCGCTAGTGGGAGTGCTGATAATGTTATTAGGGTTTTTGATAAATCTTCACCAAATGATATAAATCCTTCCAATTTTTCATTAGTCGCTTCAATACCTTCTGCTCATGGAGTTGCTGATGTTAATTGTGTACAATGGTATCCTACTGAAAGACATTCTGATTGGTTAGCTTCAGCCGGAGACGATGGAATTGTTAGAATATGGCGATTCGTTGAATAATTATAAAAGAACAGATTTTTAATTGTTTTTCTTAATGTAAATTATTTAAAACCCTTTTTTTTTCTCGTGTAATAACTTTTATGTATATTTAATATTACCATATAATACGGTTTGAATTGCGTGAAAATTGATCAGTGTGATAAAGAAAACAATCTTTACTGTAACATATTATCCAATCATTATTCGAAAACCTCTCAAATATCACCAAAAAAAAAAATTTTTTTTAATTTCCATTATATATAATATCAATCATTTAAAAAAAATAAAGATCTTCCTCTTTTACTCATTTGACTCTGTATCGAGTAGAGTAATAAATAAACCGCCAAAATGGTATTTAAACGTTAAGTTCGATAAATGTTTTATTTTAGAGAATTTATTTAGAAATAATTTTTATTTAAATAGGGTAAAGTTCACGGATCACTTGCTCGTGCTGGTAAAGTCAAATCTCAAACACCTAAAGTCGAAAAGCAGGAAAAGAAAAAGAAAAAAGCCGGACGAGCCAAGAAACGTATCTTGTATAATCGTCGGTTTGTTAATGTAACTAGCATAGGAAAACGAAGGGTAATTACGATGATATTTAATAATATTCCATGATTTTTTTTTTTTCTTTTTTAAAAAAAAAAAATTGCCGTTAATTAATGCTTTTTTTTAAAAAATAATCCTTTAGATGAACCCTGCTCCAACATCCGATAGACCTTAATCTTTCCTCACCCACATGATTCATTAAAAATAATAAAAAAGTTCAATTAAAAAAAATTTCATAATTAATATTCGTTGTTGGATTTGGTTGAAACCGTTAGAATCATTTTATTTTATTTTGGCGGTTAACTTATGTTAATTAATAAAAGCTTCTTTTTTTAATGGTTTGAAATTTGCGAAAACCATATTTGGATTTTTATTATTCTTAAATCTGATTTGTAATGAAATAATAATTCAATTTGTATAAAGAAAAACACAATTTAAGTGTTTATTATATTTATTTCAATACGTAATTTTTTATTTTTTTATTTTATTTTTTTTTAATAAAAAAAAAAAAAAAAAGATCAGAAACAATTATATTAGATAATACATCAATGAACATTTATTTGAAAAGAGAATACCAGAGTATCACGTTAAACTTACCTTTAAATATGTAAGAAAAAAAAAAAAAGAAATGATAACAATGATAAATCAAACAAATAATTTTTTCTTTGATATAGATGATTGTTCATTATTTATTTCCTCATGATAAAAAAAAAAATATTTTTTTTTTTTTGATCCATTAGGATAAATACCATTAAATCCAGCCAATTCTAAAGTTCGATCAAAATTATTCTTTACATAAAAAGAATAATCGCGAACAATTCCAAATTCTTAACCTTTTGTTTTACGTTTTCTTTTATTTTATAAAATCCATGATCATTTTATAAACGTCAATTCCAAGTATAAAAAAAAAAGAAAAAATTTAAGGAAACAGGTGATGAGATTACATGTTTAAGGTGATGGCAAGGTCTCAAATCCACTATATTTCTTTTCATCGAGTAATTTTCCTTTTTCAACCCAGAGTAACTTGTAAGAATTTTTAATCGTTACTTCAGAAACTCCAGTCACTTGAGCGACATCTTTTGTTGACTGAGGTTGTTGATATAAACAAGAAGCCATGTATATACAAGCTGCCGCGACGGATACAGGGGACTTTCCAGCCAATGTACCAAGTTCCTTTGTTTTCAAAGTTAGTTCAAGAGCTGCCTTTTGAACTTCCATTCGGAGATGTAACATGGAGCAGAAACGGGACATCAAATCTTCTGATGTCATTGTTGATACATTTGTTTCAAAAGTACGAATTAAAGTTTTAAAACATCTTCCAATCTCTTTTTTAGGAACTCGTGTGATGGCACAAATCTCCTTGAATGTACGAGGTACATTTTCTTGTCGACAGGCAATGAAAATACAAGCGGCAATAATTGATTCAGTGCTTTTACCACGTAAAAGTTTCTCTTCTTCAACTCTCTTATACAATTGTTTCGCTATATCAGCGATCAATTTTGTTAATCCAATAGCGTCACTCATCGCTGCAATCTCTTTATATGCTTGAATAAGATTTTTCTCGCCCTTCACTGCATTTGCTCGTCCATGAACTTTATTAAGGTCTCTGGCCATTCCTGAACCCCCATCCCTTCTCGAAATAACAGTATCTAATTGAGCACCATCAAGAAGTGGATTCGCGGCCGCACCAACACGGGAAGGATCATCACCTTCGTCATTAGCAAAAGTTCTCCATTCAGATCTTGTATCAATTATACGGTCCCCAAGAACTAGACCACAATCCCCACATACTAAATCTCCACTTGCAAATTCTTCAACAATATTTGGAACTGGATTTTTACAATCGGGGCACACTAAACGAATGTTAAGATCTGGCAGAACTGCCTTAGGTCCCTGTTCCGTTGCAGGTTGAAGACGTGGGAAAGGAATATTTGACATCTAATATAAGTTTCAAAACGTAAAGTTATGAATATAATGATAAAATTTTTGTGTATAAATATTTTGAAAGATGAATCATTTTTATTTACAAAACCAATTAAATACGTTATATATTTTATTTTTTTTTATTTTTACAACCTTAATATTTGGAAGGATGACTACATATAATAAAAACTTTATATATCACATAAACGTCGTTGACCTTTCATACTTTACCTTTTTATTTCAGGCTGTTAAAGGTGAATTAGTAGGAGTGTTGGGTACACGAAACCTTTAAATGTTAAAAGCTCGTTTTTCTATATAATTTATATATTTTTTCAAGCTAATATTAATTAATAAGCTTAAACGAGCAATTAAACCATCTCGAAACAATAAATGCTAACATAATGCTAGCATATTTTATGATCCCACCTTTAATACCTTGCTCCTTTTTAATTGATACGCTTTCACTATTCTTGAACAGTTAAAGATAGTCAAATAGAGAAGTGAACTTTCTGAAGAATTTTTATCTTATTTGAGGCTTAAAAAATGTAAAAAATGTAAAATTTATTGATTTAATTGATTATTATTTAATTCGGCCGCAGTTTTATCCAGACCACTAATTTCACGTGACCTAAAATACCTTGATAATATATATAATACACGACACCTAATTTCCATCATATTTAAATAAAAAGCTTGAATGGCTTTTTCCAAAAAAAAAATAAAATTAAGACTTTCTTGTATTATACAAATTTCAATCCTGTTTCTTTCTCCATTTCGATTTTATCCTCAGGAGAAAAAAAGTCATCTTTCGTTAAAGGGTGACTAAAACCTGGTATATTTTTGATGTAATCCAACTCATTAAAAAGAATGTCATCTACATTTTCCAGACATGAATAATCATTATCTTCAGCAGATACTTTTAATTTTTTCTTGTTATCTACTCCGTAATCGTAATGTTCATCGACAGCATCCATCATAGCTCCCAAGTTTGCTAATCGATCGGCCTCTTCGTTTCCTAAAACGCCAGCATGCCCTGGGACATATTTCTAATTACATTTATATATATATATATATATTTGAAAGGAGAAATGAAATTCAAAGATTCAAATCAAAAAAAACAAATAACAGATCAAGAAAAAGAAAAAAAAAAAAAATGTAGAAATCGACATTACAATCGTTACTTCTGCATTACGTGCTCTCGTTAATTTTACTAATCGTTGAAAAAGTTCTTTATTTTCAACATCTTTATTATTTGCCGTCTTCCATTTATTATCCTTTTCCCATCTAGGTATCCAGGAAGTATATGCTAATTAAGAAAATAAATTTATTAACAATGATTAATAAATTTGATATACATCATGATAAGTTCTTACCATTGATTGTATATTTGCTGTCTGTTCTTATTTCCAATGGTACATTATTGTCCGGGCAAGTTTCTAAAGCACGTATTACTGCCTAAACCGTGGAAAATTGCCAATCGATTAGAATTACTTGAAAACAAAGGTTCAAATTTCTTATAGCATATTAACCATAATTTCGGCTCGATTATTAGTTTGTCTGGGACCCGGTAATCGTTCGCTGACATTACTATAATCATTGAATATTACTGTCAATATTCTTAAGATTACCGATGATGAAAGAAAAAAAAATTTACCGAGGATCATTTTCACCCCAATAAACTCCCACACCAGCCCTTGCCTCATCCTTTCCGTTAGAACGTGCACTTCCGTCAGTCCAAACTTTGAGAGATTTTCTGTTGCCAAGGTTATATGTTTGCTAGATGATTCGGTTTGGGTTAATAATAATTGTAATAAACACGATAAAATATATACGTATAAATATATCATACCGAATGTAAAGTTGATGGGATAGAGGTACTTTCCTTTTGTTTTTTTTGTCTAGACGTTTTACGTGAGATTTCTTCTTGAATAGATCAAAATAAAAATAATCAAATGAAATAATTAATTATTATAAACAGGATAAATAATGATCTATTATAAACCTTGTTTTTTAAATCCTTCTTTCACAAACGTTTCAGCTTCTTGGAGAGTCGTAAACTTTTTATATTTTGCATTGGGAAAATTCTTGATATGTTTCTCACATTCTTCCCTATAGAAAATGTTTGACCGCGAGTGTATTAACATGTATTATTTGAATAATTAGAAAGGTACCCAAGAAATCATAATTAAGGTCATGCTACTATGCTAAAATTTACATTGGGACATTATTGTGTATAGAAATTTACTCATTTTTGCCTTGTCTTGTAACTTAATAAAATTCGTTAAAAAAGTTAGAAAAACAGTCGGATATGACCTCAACTATAATCATCCGAGTCCTAATTATATAGAAACCATCTCACCTACCAGGATAGATAAACTCCCGGTAAGCGACCAACGTGAACCGCATAAAACCCAGATTTGGATTTGGGCATTTCAGTTTTTATGACGCTGCGTATTCTCTTATGAGGAGACGTGTTTAACTTCGTGAGTAAACGGGATTGTCTCAAACTCTGATCTGAAACAGATAAATTTCGCGTTCGGTTCTTTGAAGTTGTTTGCTTTGCCGTTCTTATACTATAAAATCCTTTTCCCTTAAAGAAACTATGTAATAGTGATCTGACCAAAATTCTACCCATTAATAATTAATTTTCAAATCTTATCATCGATCATCGTTGACCAAATCTGTTAGGTTGGATGTTACACGTCACATTTCGTCCAATAGGAGAAATTATCGTCTTTTTGGTATTTCTCAGTTTTATATATCTGTCTGATAATTTTCTTCTCTTCAAAACGCTATCGAGAATTAACGCGCAAAAATGATGGAAGAAAAAGATAATGTTGCTAAAAGGAAGCGTACACTTGATATTACGGTCGAAGCGCCTAATAACTTAGATCTAGAGACTTACATTTCAAATTACAGAGGTTTGCTACCAGTTGTAAAGTCTCCTTAAATATTAAGACGATCTCAAAACTTATTTTGTCACTATTGATTTCAGGGCATACAAAGGTTGATCGTTTGCTTTTTATAGCAAAGCGATGTCCTATACTTCAGAATGACGCTTATAGACTTGCCTTACAAGAATTACGCGACAATTCTCTTGATCATAACAGATATATTTCAGCTGCTACTAAACTTAACGAAGCTTTGACAGCTAAAGGTTACCCATCTTTTTCAATTGATAATACATGGGTAGACTCAACACAAAAACGTGCAAAATCTTTATTGGAAAGGTTGGAAGTTGAATTAAAGAATTATAAAAATAATCTAATAAAAGAGAGCATAAGGGTAATTACATTTTCACATTAGAATTTAATAATTGGATTTATTAATGATTTTTATTCGGTTTAATTCATACATAGATGGGACATAATGATCTTGGGGATCATTATTATAATTGTGGGAATTTGACAAATGCATTGAAATGCTATTCTAGAACTCGAGACTATTGTACAACAGCCAAGCACGTTATAGAAATGTGCTTGAACGTTATCAAGGTTTCCATTGAATTGGGTAACTTTTCTCATGTGCACAGTTATGTTATTAAAGCAGAGTCTACTCCCGATATTCAACCGGTTGTACAGGCAAAGTTGAAAGTTGCTGCGGCTTTAGCTCACCTTGATAATAACAAATATAAGTTGGCTGCTCGATTGTTCTTGGAGACAAGCTTTGAGATCTCTCATGCAGCAAATAATTACTCTGAGGTTCTTTACAAATATTAATTTTATTGACCATAAACATCTGTTCATTTTTAACACGTACATTATTATTACGCATTGCAACCATAGGTCATTTCTCCAAATGATATAGCTGTGTATGGAGGTCTCTGTGCTCTTGCTTCATTTGATCGATCAGAACTTAAAAGCAAAGTTATTGATAATACCGAGTTTAAACAGTTCTTAGAACTTGAACCTCATATTAGAGAGCTCATTCACGGATTTTACAATTCAAAATACTCAGTTGTATTGGATATTTTGGACAAGTGGAAGGTAACGATACGAATAATTTTTTACTCTATCTGAATCCAATATTAAGAGCTTATGAATTTATTAGAACGATTACTTGCTTGACCTTCACTTGCACAGTCACGTGGAAAACCTTTATGATAATATTCGTAAGAAAGCTTTGGTGCAGTACTTTAGTCCTTTCCTTACAGTAGATATGAACAAAATGGCACAATCTTTTGGAACTAACGTGCAAAAGTTGGAAAGAGAACTTGCCAAATTGATCACAGAGAATCATATTCAAGCGCGAATTGATAGTCATAAAAAGGTAAAGAAAAAATAAATAAAATTCTAATATGTAAGTAATTATTACAACCAAAAGGTAACGTTTTAAATAATTTTCTTTATCATAGATTCTATGTGCAAAGCAACAAGACCAACGAAGTGGTATATTCTATAAAGCTTTGAAAATGGGTGATGAATTCGAACAGAGCACTAATGCTATGTTGCTTCGCATGAATTTGTTGAAATCTAATCTCGTAGTGTCGACTAATCAAAAGTAGATATTGTTCCTCTTTTAAGATTAATTTATTTACATAATTAACGTTTATTAATAATTTGGATTTTATAGAGGTGACAGGCGTCACAATTGATAAATAATATAATTTATAAAGGTGAATAGATACAATTGTTTTTTAAAATTTATCGATTTAATTCATCCAAGATTTTCTTTGCACCCTGTACGATCAATCTATGTTCCACATTATGAATTCGTGTTTCTAAATCATCTAGCGAGTCAGTTTCCAATATTGGGACTTCTTCAATTAATAAAGGTTCACCTTTATCTACGTCCGGAATGACTTTATGGACCATGACGCCTGTTTTTGTAATATCACCTTTCTTAAATGCTTCATAAGCTCTTTCAATGGAATTCGTACCTTTAAGACGAAAATTTCAAAACATATTAAAACGAATTAAAGTATAAAAACGAGAAGTTTGGGGGAAAAATAAATTACCATCAAATTGATTTGGTAATGCGGGATGTAAATTTATAATAATATCATCAAAACATTTTAAAAATTCATCGGACAAAATATGCATCCAACCAGCCAAAATAATTAAATTAGGGTTATATTCTTTAATCTTCTTAGCAAGGTCTAAATCATATTCTATACGAGTTTTGCCCAAATCTTTATATTTTTTTAAAGGAAAAGTTAAAGTAGGAAGTCCTGCTTGGGTAGCTCGAGTTAAGCCAAAAGCGGATTTTTTATTCGATACCACTAAAACAATTTGTCCTTCAAGAGTTTTTGAATTAATTGCATCAATTATTGCTTGTAAATTTGAGCCATTACCAGAAATTAACACAACAATTCTTGGAGGCATTTTTCTCCAGGAAAAAAAAATTGAGATTTAGATAATTCTTTTTATTTTAGATTTCGGTTACTGACCCGTCACGTGTATTGAGGATGATCAGGTCAAAATAGTATCGTCATTCTTTTTTATGTACAGTGGGGTATCAAAAGTCACCGGGCACTTAAAAATTAGAAAATCGACGGAAATTTTGACCTCAAATTAAACTTTTTTTTTTATTAATTTAATCGACTTTGGTTGAATAAGCAAAGTTGTTTGTTTTAATGTTTTACATATATTTTAAAGTTTTTTTATAATATTTAATTAGAAATAAAAATATTTATTGTATATTTAATACAGAATTTTTGAATTTTAATACAAGATTTCAGTTATAATAAAACATTGAAATTATTAGTTGTAATACATTTTTTTGTTCTAAGTAAACTTGTTAAGCGTATTAAAAAATATATATTTGTCCAAAATTTCAGATTAATTGCATTTATATTCGTTGAGATCGTCTTGGTATAGTGAGTACTAATTATGTGCGATGTTAATCATTTTTTCAATTTTGAATCAAAATTTTAAATCAAGTTTTTTCCATAACCATCTTATTGATTTGAATAAAAATTTTTTTATTTGTTACACTACATTCTATATTTTATATTTCAATGAAAATTTATTTCCAAAATAGTTTTTATAAAAAAAAAATGACTACTCAGCGTAAAGAACTATCTGATTTTCAACGCGGTGAAATTATAGGTGCTTGGAAGTGTGGGTTTAGTGAAAGAAAAATAAGTGAGGTACTAAATTATCCAAAAAGTACAGTTCATGATGTTATTTTTATATATAAAAATGATGGTCTTGAAACACTTCCTTCTCAAAGTGGTAAACCACCTATTTTAACTGAAAGAGATATCATTATTTAATGCAAATTCTTAATAAAAATCATAGAACTAATATTAATGAATTATGTGAAAATTTTGTTACTTCTACTTCAACAAATGTAAGCCAAATTACTCTTAAAAGACATCTTCATAAAAATGGAGTTTTTGGAAGAATTGGAGCAAAAAAACCTTTTGTAAATGCAGCTAATAAAATAAAAAGATTAACATGGGCTAAAAATAGAAAAGATTGGAAAAATGAATGGGAAAATATTATTTGAAGTGATGAATCTCGGTTTGAAGTATTTAAAGGAGATGGAAAAAGATATGTTTGGAGAAATGCTCAAGAAAAATATGATCCAAAATGTCTTATTTCTACATTTAAATCAGGTCAACAGAGTGTTATGATTTGGGATTGTTTTACAAAGAATAAACTAGGTCTATTAGTCAGATTAGAAGGTAGAATAACAGCAAATATATATATAGATATGTTAAATAACTATTTATTACCATTTATAAATAGTTAGAAAATAAAAATAATTATATTTTTCAAGAAGATAATGCTCCAAATCACAAAGCAAATGCAGTAAAAAAATGGGAAGTAGAAAATAAGATTACAAGCTTACCATGGCTTACACAGAGTCCAGATTTAAATCCCATAGAAAATTTATGGGATGAATTGGATAGAAAAGTCAGAAAACATAAACCACTACCAAAAAATCAAGATGATTTATAGCAGATTTTGCAGAACGAATGGTTAAAACTTGATGAAAGTATTTATAAAAATCTTGTTGATAGTATGCCACGTCATATTGCTACTGTTATTGAAAATAAAGGCAATTCTACAAAATATTAACAATAAAATTATAAAAAATATATTTATATGATTAATATAAAAAAAATTTCATTCAAATTGATGCGATAATTTGTAAGTTATCTCAATTTAAAAATTTGATATAATTTTTCAAAAAATGATTGATATCGCAAATGCCTAGTGACTTTTGATATCCCACTGTACCTATGATTTATTTTTCATCATCGATAAGGATATGAATAAAGGAAACATTACTGAATTATGTAAACAATATGTTAAAAATAAAACAATAAATCTAACAGGTTAGTACGTTAGAATATTTAAAATATTTAAAATATTATAACAAACTAAAATTATCTTCTAATGCATAATACATAGAAAAAGAAGAAAAAATAGAAATGGAAAACTAAAATATGAATCTAGAGAAGCTCGGTGAATGTAATATTCTCCTAGTCTAAGATCCTATTCGATTTAGATTGCTTAATAAAGTTAAAAATAAGTTTCTGATGAAATTTGAAAAAAAAGTTTCATTTTCTTGAGTATGTGAAGGATTAGTGAATAAAAAAGAAGTTATCGTTGCCTTTATAGATCAATCAAAAGAGACATCTGTCCACTTACCAGCTGAATTTAAAAGCTTCCCTATGTTAATTTTCTATGAAGCTTTTAAATTATACTATTGTTTATTTCACAAAGACCTTATACCTAGCATAATTATTGATAATTTAGTTTAAATGCAATTATACTTTGTTCTTTATTTCAAATTTCTGCAGAATCCAATAAAACATTTATATTAACTGCAAAGCATAGAGTGAGTAAAATAGTGGTTTAACCAAAAATACTTGAGAAGTTATACGTAAATTATTATTTATTTTTTTTGGCAGTTTTTAATGACTAAGATTAACGCAAGTATTTGTGCTAAAGTCACAATGTATAATTTTATTAAAGCTGATCCAGCTTGTTATTTATTGATCATGCTTTTTGTGAAACAGTGAAAAATTTCAAAAATACTAAACGTACCATTTGGATAACATATTTAAATTCGTAGTATTAAGATCTCTGTAAATAATAATTATGATTTGTATAAATTAAGAATGTTGGAAGAACCTCTATAGGGTTAATACAAAAAAAGGTTTATAATACAAGTTTTGACATTATGGACAAACATTTGATAAGTTGACAGGCCTCATATTAGTATTCTATTTTATTTTCCTTTGAAATTATTTATATTTTAATCTATATATAGCTGAACATAGAAACTCTAATGCATCAGTATTTAATTATGATAGTAAATTATAGGAATTTGTATTACAGGAGTTATTAGTAATTAGGTATCTTATATAGTATCTATTCATTTGATTTTGGATAATATTAAAGAAAATTTAATAATGTAATAATCAATCTAAAAAAGAACTGAAGAAATCTTGAATTAAAGTATTTAAACAAATATAAAGCTTTATTTTAATTTTAATATTTTATGATTTTATATAAATTTTACAAATTTTTTACTATAGTTTATTTTAAAATAAAAAATAAATAAGATATATATTGTAATTCTTATTTATAATTTATACAAGTTAATCAAAAACTATTAGTATGCTATTTATAAAGTATATAAATAAGTTATTTATTAGAAAAAATAAATAGAAATTAACTTGTATTTTAATCATTTTTCTTAATTATTATCTTTTTTTTATGTTACATTTCCTGTATTTTTTTTTCATAATATTATTTATTAGATATAGTTATCACATTATACATATATAACCATAAAAATCAAAATTACATAAGTATTCAAGTTAAAATTTAATAAGCATTTTAAGAGTATTTATTTAAATATTTTTTACCAAAGCTTTTTATTATAATTTTTTCTTATAGTAGATTTATCTTCATATAATTTATAATTACTGCCAAACCTTCTCAAAATAATTTTGTTATACTTTTATCTATATTTTTAATATAGTTTTGACAGTTTCAGCTTTTGTTATATTAAAAGTAGTTTTGTCAACTTTTATTAAGAAGTTTTATCTCTTATCTATAATGTAATTTCAAATCAAAATATTATATGCTAAGTAGTAATTATAAAACTATAAAAATTTTATCACAATCATATTATATATAAAAATTTTTATTGATAAAAAAAAATAATACAAGAGTTGCGACTTTACTCAAGATACATAAAATTTATATAATTATTTTTTCTTATTTTATCTTTATATAATATTTCTTATTACAGATTCTTCACTAACTATTATTTGATTTTTTAATAAATCTGATATAATTTCTAAAATCTTTTTCATATTATTATACAATTTAATTGAATTGTTAAAAGTATACCAATCAGTAGCTAAGAAAATATTAAATGAGTTATTAATGTATAAAATAAAACTTTAATAAAATCATTTTCTTACTTGTTATAATTATACTATAAATATATTTATAATAAAAATTAAATATTACATCTATTTTTATTTTTTCTTAAGTATATTCAGATTTATCTATATCAAGAAAAATAATAAATCAGTATATAAGTAATATTGAAAAAATTCATAAAAATAAAATTTAATAATACTTACTTTACATAAATTTTATATTACTAGATACTCTTTTTCGTAACTAGTTTTTTTCTTTAGTTTTGATATTATTTCTTTGAGTAAATATTCTAAGATATTTTTGATTATATAATAAAACTAAATTGTTAATAAATTGCTATTATATAATATGAATAATTTATTGTAAGAGAAGCTTTAAAATTCAAATGTTTATAATAATATAAGTTTTATCATTAAAAGATTAATTAAAATATAATTAAAAATTTATTTACTAATACTTATTATTATATATGTATTAATATTTCAAAGAATAAAGTCAATAAGAACAATATTTACAAATAATAATAATTAGTTTTCTACAATCACATTTTGTTTAAAGTAAAGTTAAAAAATCAAAGTATGTATATTTCTTTTCAAAAATTAATATTATATATTACAATTAACTATTACATTATTATGCAAAAATTTGTGATATCTTTTGAAATATTTTATATTGATATAATAGTTTTAAAGTATTGATCTAATTAATCATTATTAGTATAATTTTAAATGCTTTATAAATTTTTCTATAATAATTATAATATCTAAACTTATATCTTTAATTAAATTTTTAATTAATTAATATATTTTTTATTCAATTATAATCTTTAAAAGAAAAAAGCTTATATATATGAAATATAAGGGTTATTTATTTAACCAATTTTTAATTTTATAAAAGTAATTTTATATTTGAATTTTTATAGACATTCTAATTCATATTTGATAATTATATTATCTTTCTATTTATAGATTTACTTTTAAAGTATCTTAAATAATTTATTGCACTTTATTACTAATTCTATTAGCTGATTAATAATATTATTTGGTGATTAATTTTAAACAGTTGGTATTTAAATAGTAGTAATATAAAAAATAAAATACAATTTATTAATACTACTAGTAATATCTTTTAATATTATCCAATTAGTATAACTAATATTAAATTAATTTTTACAATTTAAAAATTAAAGAATTTACAATATAATTATTATTTTTAGACTAAGATAATAAAGTTTAAGATTAAACTACTGAACTTGACTTATATATAGAATTAAATTTAGAATTAGAATTTTTTGAGTTAATATCACTTAATATATAATTATTTTTTAGATTAAAATAATTTATTTTTTACTTCAGAACAATTTTTATAAGATTAAAATACTAAAAAAATTAGATTTAACTGCTATAAACTTTAGAAGTATGTTTATTCCAATTAATTTTAATATTTTAAAAGTAATTTTATAAGATTTTTATTTTAAGAATTTATTAAAAGATTTGATATTATATTTTTCTTTCAGTATAAATAAAATTATTTAATTTTTTAACTTTAATCTTATTTTGAATTTAAGTAAGCAATTAATTTAAGTGTTCTAATTCTTTTTTATAGAAAAAAATAAATATAATTACTTTATTTCAACTTTATTTTTTTATAACTTATATAATAATACTAAGAATAATTATTTATTAAAAAATTCAAAGAATTAGATAATTACTATATAATTAATTTATAATAAATAATTTTAAATGATAATACTTTCACAAGTCTTATACTTAATATTATAATCATATTTTTTTAAGGTCTTTATAAATGGAAATTTTAAAAGTATTAATATATTAAATCTTTTTAAAAAACTTTTATTAAGAAAAATTATATTAGAATTTTATATGTATCAACCATTTAATTTAGTTATTTTTCTGAATTTTATTAGAGTTGTAAATAAGTTTTTTATCTTTAATTTAGGTATTAATAAATTTAGAATCTATTCTAGCTATTATTAATTTTTTATAAAATTGAAATTGTGAAAAATATCTATTATTTCTTAAACTGTAAAGTAGACAAATTTGTCTGCAAACATAAAAAAAAATATTAATTTTTTAATAAAAAATAAAATATTAATATTAATAATTATTATATAAAAAATATAGTTTAATATATATTTTATCAACTTTATTAGAAGAAATTTAAATTTATTAAGAAGTTTTTTAAATAATTCAATTTTTAAAACTAATTGCCGATCTGCATATAATGGGTAGAAATTAGTATAGTATTACGTAAAGTAAAATCATACAGATTATTGCTAATTCTATTACTCTACGTTAAATAAAAAGTTTTAATTACTTATTAATAAAAATAGTTATTAAATTATATCATGTATCACATGTTCGCTAAGCTACTTAAATAATAAAAGGTTTTTTTTCATTTGATTTTAAAAAGTTTTATATAGAAAATAACAAATTTCATAGTATTTTCAATTTACAATAAGATTTAAAAAATTCAAATTCAACAAATTTAGCTTTTTTTTTGCCACTTTCTAGCTTTATTGGGTTTATTATAAATAATATTTTTAGTATTTATTTTTTTATAATACGCATTTTCTTCATTTTTCTTCAATACTTTTTTAGACATTTCTTTTTTAAATAAGCACTTATATTCCTATCCATCTCTTAATTATTTTTACCACTGAAATTTCTTCAATACTAATTTTCTTTTTATTTGCTAATTCTTTTAGACTTTCATGCATTTTTTTTAATAATATACTGATCTTTTGAATTAAGATTACCCTATGTGAAAATAAGCTTGCAGGTATTGTATAACTTTTTTACTTATTCATTTTCCTCCACCTTTATTACCCATTTTCTGATTTTTCTTTAATGCTCAATCAGACTTTAGTGGAAATTCTGAATCAATCCTAATAATGTTAAACTAGTTAGCACTTTTTTTGATAAAATAGAAAAAATAAAAAATAATTTACTCTATTTGATCTTTCACATTAGATTTATTTTAGTAATAATAGAGTAATATTATTAATGTTATTATAATATTTGCAAAACTTATTATTTATATATTATACTTACTTATTTCAGTTTTAATAAATTTTATATTTCATTATGATGTATTAAATCTACTATATAGACAAACATAAATAAATAATTATCCAAATTTATTCAAATTTTATTGATTTTTTATGTATCTTTCTTTACTAACAATAATGTTAACTATAACGTTTTTGGTTTTATTAATGTTGTGTATTCAGAATTGAGACAATTGATTTTACTACAAAATTTACTTATCTTAGTGAGAGAAAATTCTATCTATTTACCAATGTTTAGGAGTGATTTTGCTTTGATATATTTTGCAGATTCTCCAGTTATTAGCCAATTCTATACAAACTATTTGAAGATTCTGAGTATGGTTTTGATTTTTTTATTGTTAGTATCACTACTATAATTGAGAAATGTAGAATAAAAAAAATGAAATATCAACAAATATTAGTAATGAATAGTGCTTTTATACTATGAGTTTTTTGCAATGGTATTATTTGTATTGTGATTTCTAACTTCATTATTATCTTTATTTTGGTTAGGTTCAATTTGAGTGACTGACATTCTATTTAACACTTCTATTGCTTTTTTTATATCATTACTTGATGTAAGTTCACAACTAATTCAAATATATCATTTTATTGTATGAGCAATCTTTTTTATCAAAAATTGAATAATATATTGATTAATAAAAGTATAAAATTTTTAAAATAACAGTTAACATACTGTTACATGATAAGAATTTACAGATATCTTTGTTTTCAGATTCTAAAAATATCTATCCACATACTTCAATTCTATACCAATCATATCAATGATTTATAATAGCCATAAGTTCTGAATTATGATAATGATTGCTATTATCAGAAATAATTTTTATCCAGTATAGGCAAGGGTTTATATTATTAAATATAGCTTCAAAATATGATGCAGTAAACTAAGCATCCTATTTAATATTACAAGACCAATGATCATACGCTTGAACATCTATTTATTTATCATTTTTTTTGAAAAAGGAGAGTTGTATAAAGGGTTCAACCTCATTTTCTAAAGAACTCACTTTTTATTTCTTGAGCTGTTGCAAGAAGGATATACATTTTATAATTAACTATTATAATAGCTTCATACTCATCTAATTTGTCTAATACTACATTAAATTATACACTCAATATTTTTTTCGCATCTGGTGAGCCAGATAACAGGTGAGTTTTTTCTAATATTTTAAAAGTAATGTATTGCAAAAATAGTCTAATATGTGAGGCAAAGTTGTAAAAACTTCAAAGAATTGATCACATGCCTTACAATATAAAAAGTGTTATTATTTGCATTTGCCAAAAGTATATAACAAACAATAGTTAATACAATCTACATGATTTGTTATACTATTATTGTGTACTAATAATTTATTTTTATAATCTTTTTTAGATAACAGCAAAGTAATTCTAGTTGAGTAATCAATTCATTCTAGCAGCAAAAATTATTTGTAATTAGCATTTGTATAAAATAAAATTAAGCAAAAGTAATTAGATATTTATTTACTTTTATTTTTTTATCCATGTTATTATTTGATACTAACTTAATCAAATCTTCAAATAGTTGATAAGTATAATCATTACAAATAAAGCAAAATCTTACCAAATCATTATGATATTTGAATTATCTATTTTGTAAATGAGCTATAAAGGAAGTTTATTTTATTCTATCAGGATACGTAGCTGAAAAATTTTCTCATAGTGCACTTTTTTGATCTTTAAGATAAAGAACAGATAATTGTGTTTTTTGTCAATATAATATAAGCTCATATTTACATTTGCTTTATCAGCAAAAAAAATTCAAATTCCCTTTCTTTAATTTCAGCCATTTTTTTTACGAACAATAATAGGTTTGTTAACTACTTTACATTCTGAATTATTTTACAATTATATTCATAGACAGCGTAAATTATTTTTGGTAAAACTTAGGTAAAATTTCATCAAATTACTGTATATTGTTCACATATGACTTATATCTTTAATATCATATCTGTAAATTTTTTATCAATTCTTTGTAAGTAAAATTTTTTATAATTATTGATAAAATTTGATCTTTTTCATTTAAACCATTAGGATTAGCATCAAGACTTTCACAAAATGAATACTAAAAAACATTTGCAGTACTCTTAAAATTTTCAAACTCTTTATTTCTTATTGTTGAATTTAATTTGGTATTCAAAAATCTATTTGAATATAAATTGAAAATGATTTTCTCATCACTTCTGATATCTTTAGCATAACTCCAAAATTCTATCTATAAAATATTTTATAATTAGACAATAAATAAAAAAAGCAATCAAAATTTTAATAATATTTATATTATTAGATATATCTCCTTCAAATTAAATAATATTTGTATATCCAATTACTTCAAAAATTGCTCTCTATGCATGAAATTTACATGCATTGATTTCATGATTAACATTATAAATCTCATAAATAAAACTTTTTATTTCAATAATTGTACTTTTTTAATTATTCTAATAATTAATAACACAATTCTAAAGTTCTTTATTTTCAGAAATGTGTTTTTTAAATATAATTTAAATATGTGTTGTATAATTCCTTTATTATTCCAATCATTAAGAGTACAAGTTTTAGAATTTTTATATAGTTCTTGAATTTTAGATTTTATAAGCAGATGATTTAATCCAAAAAGATCATTACTATCATAATTTTGTAATAATTGAGTTTGTTTTCAAACTAAAGAAGCTGAATTATTTTAAAATTGTTTTATTAATTTACTATCTTGAAAAATACTAATTAAAAATAATTTCTTTACAACTTTTTGTCAAATTATACTTTATTTTTGTCTATATTTATACATTAAAAAGGATGCAAACCCTTTACCATTATTTTTATATAAAATAGATGTTATAAAAATCTTAATATTATATGAATAAATTATAAAAGGATGAAAATCTACACTACCAAGTATTTGTTGAATTATATAAGAATTATGAAAACCTAATAATGTTACTCTTGGATATTTTATTTTATTATTTTGACCAAATGCTTTTTGATAAGCAGTATTTATAACGCTAGAAGAACTAGATAAAACTTTACTATTAACTTTTTCTTCTTTACAAATAAATCCTGATATGTATGAGTTTTGTAAATTTCGAATTATTTTAACAGTAAAATATTTTATTTGAGTTTTAAAGTAACTTAAAAGCTAAGTCTTAATAGAATAGGATATATATTAGAATTTTCAGATTCAGAGTCAAAAAATACCATTAATTTCGCAAAAAAGAGTCATAATAAAGTTCTAAGATAATATTGCCTAAAGTAATAAGTTTTTTAAGATTATAGTGATCTTTTGACATTTTTAAAATTGCAATTAGTCAGAAATGTGAGATTTAGAATAAGCTTATTTTAATTATAAATTATAATCTCACAGTATCATATAAATTTTCTACCCATTATGTGTAGATCAGCAATTAAGTTTTGAAAATTTTATTATAATAATTTTTTAAAAATTTTCTTAAAATTCATATGTTTGCAAACTAATTGAATCACTTTACTATTAATAAATGTCATAAATTTCTTAGTAAATTATAAAAACTGTAATAATTAAAGTTAATTTTCATAATAAATTTTATAATATTTTATTATAATTAATATTACTAAAAGTAAATGTTAATAAGATGGTCAAAGGTTAATGATAAAACTTTTTAATTTATAATTTTTTTAAAAATTACAAATTTTTAACTTATAAGTAACTTTAAATTATTTATTATATAATTAAAAAATAAAATTTACTATAATATTATATATATTTATAAAATTAATTTTTTAAAAAATTTTTTAAAATATTTTAATTTTTCATAAAAGTAAATCAGAAGAGAATTTATAGTAAATAAGCAGACAAATTTGCCTGTAAACTTCTACAATCTAAGGGATAATATTTTTAATGTCTATTCTTAATAATATATTCATTATACATTTAAAACTTCAAATATATTAAAATATAACAAGTTATATTATTATATTACTATAGATTAGCATAGATTTATAGATAATAATCAAAATGATTATAAAAAACAAGTTATGTTTAAAGCACTTATTTAAAATTTACTAAATTATTCTATTTTAGAAGTATTTAATTTAGTATATTGTATTATAATAAACTCCATTTTATTATTTTTTTAAACTTATTATTACTAATTATTTTACAAAAAATTTAATCTAGTATTTTTAAAATAAAACTAAATGATATTTAATCTAAAACAAATGTTTTATTCATTTATTAATTTTTATTTACAATGAATAACATTAATTCATTTAACTATTTAATATTTGTTTGTTTGTAAATACTATATATTTGGAAAAAAAATATTCTATGAGTGTTCTATTAATGATACTTTAAGTATTCTATTAATGCACCAATTAGAGTTGAAAGAATCTTTCCTTGTTAGTTAAAAAATGTTAATTGACCCTAATTTAGATTTTAAAAAAATTTCTTACAACAGCTGAAACGAAAATGTAAAATCCCTTAAGTTATTGTGAACACAATGTTCAATAAATTATGCAGAAGATAGCTCTTTGTTTTAAATGGTGATTATTTTTCAAAGTCATGTTAAATTTGTCAAATTACGTTCACGAAAGAATACTGTAGGTATATATAAATAAAACTCGATAAGTATTCTTTCAAAAATTTTTATAGGCCTGTATCTAATTTCATTAAATCAATTTGTTTATATTAAGCTAACAAAACAATAACCTTTTGATGAGGATATTTTGAGAAAAGTTTTATTATTTAATAAACCTAATAAATGAGTTGAATGAAAAACAGAACATCGAAATATCAAATGGTGTAACAAATACGGTGTGATCATCAATTATGAAAGAACTTAATAACGAACTTGGCTTGCATTTGAAAATCTCTTTGATAAAGGGATTTAATGATTTGTCTATATTAGGCTAAATGACAATAACCTTAAAAGTTTCTTTTTGACAACGAACCAACTTTATAAAAATTGAGAGAAAGGAAATTTATTAAAGAAACCTGTAGAATGAAAGAAGTTGTGAATAAAAAAATTTGTTTACAAATAATTTTTCTAATGGCGTGTGTAACAAATGGAATGGCTATCATCATTGACTTTTTCAATTATGTATTATAATTCGTTGACACCCTGGAAAAATTTTTTATTGAACATTGATTCATAACACGAAAACCTTTCAAAAACTTTGAATGGACTTCTTACTACCAAACGCGTTACGTATATCCGTAGTATGATTGGCTTAAACGTTAGGAGTTGCTGATTTAAAATTTCTTCTGGAGTTAAGATTTAATCAATCAATGTATCGGAAATACGGAAGCGAAACGACCGGAGTAGCGTTGAACCAACCCGATAAGGATACTGTTTTCCAATAAAGGAAACACAAGTGATCTGAGCCACGGTAGTAAAAGGTTCTTTTAAGGAATTCTAAAAGAAAAAAAAAGGAAAAAAAACTATTCCGAAACAATCTCCATGCTTTATGATATTTGAAAAGTGCATTAATGCATTTGGCTTGTGATGAAACCTTTGACCAATGAATGATGATTTCATAGTTTTATGGCACAGTAAGATCAAACTTTAAAGATTCATGTTTGTTTTTTTTACATTGCCTATAAATATCTTTTAGCCAAAAGAATGTTTAAATTAGTACTAACAAAATTATCCATTATAATGACAATTTGAAAAAAAAATTTGTTTTTAGAAAAATTTCCTTTATTTTACTCGCTATACACAATACATTGTTTGAAATTAGCCTAGTTATAAATTCCTTTAAAAGGTTTAGACTTTAAGTTATTAAAAAATTTGGAGATATTTTTAATTGTGTAATCAAGGGATCGCATTTATATATTCGGAACAATAAGACTTAATTTAATTCAAGAAATCTTTTTTTTTTTTTTCTTTTATATAGATTTAATTTAATAAATAGGAAAATTACAAATCAACATGAAACGCATTTTTACTTTTTTTTACGTTGCCTTTTATGATTAAAATAAATAGCATTTTAACCCTTGGATAATTTAAAGAGAGACGATTCGAAAATCTTGTGTACAAACAGATAAATCTATAACCCAAAAAATTATTTCAAAGAGTACTTACATTTCGGGATTAAACGGGGACATGCAATAGATTAAAATAAAAAAGCAAATTTTTTATGTAGCAAATACATGTTTGAATACAATAAATTTATGATTGACTAAATGATAAAATACTATATATAGGAAATTATTTTTTTTTTTTATCCGATACAAACATGGTTATTTTGGTTAGGGTTGAAATATAATTAGTTTTTGAGTTAAAACTAGCTCGGATAGTAAATGGGAAAATCAAGAGAGAACGATTTTTTTTTTTTTTTTTTTTTTTTTTTTTGAACGACACATGTGGTGTAACTAGAATCAAAATAGAATAGTACAAAATTCCATGGGGGAAATTTCCTCAACTTCCGACTTTTTTTTTTGCCAAGTGCAAGATTTACAACAATGAAAACATTGCAGTGATTGATGGATTAATGAATATATTTTTCCTTTTTCTTTTTTAACCGCAGCATCACAATGAAGAACTTAATTATCAAACGAGAAAACTTTGATATGTGACTACTTTATAGAGGAAATTTCATACAAACCATAGCACAATCAGAAATAAAAAAATCCAAAAGAACGAAAAATTTTTAAATTCAAGAAATTTTTCAGGGAATATTTGAATTGAACTTTGAATTATGATATTACGACGTAATTTACAACACTTTGGTGAACCAAAGCAAATTAGGAACGGACCGTGATGAATCTTCAATATTCTATATATAGAATACCCGAATAAGATATATCCTGATAACAAAACTTTATTAGTATGGGAGGATCAAACTTCACGTGGTTCAAGAAAAGTTGTACTGGGACGGGCTTGAACATAAAAGCTTTGATATTCAAGGAACTAGGGGTTGTAAGAAGAAAAAATAAAAGGAAATAAAATAAAATATAAACAAAGACACAAACAAAAATAAATTATATAAATAATTTATCAAATCAGAATTACAAAGTGGGCGTACATATCCTGTAACCTCCATATTTATAATTAATATATTACAACAACATATTTTAGTAGAAAATACATAAACAAAATCATGTAACAACAACATGATGATTGTTTCGGATTTAAACTATAAATAAGGGTACTTCCCCCTTAACTTTTGGGAATTTTTTTCTTGTTATTTTGCTCTTTAATCGTAATTGCTTCTTCTTTCAAAATATAATCAACTTTACAATATTTATTTTTTTTTTTTTTTAAAAAAAAAAAAAAAAAGATAATATTTTGTGTGTTTTACTTTTCAAATAAAAGAGCCAAAACAAATAACCACCACCACAACCAATTATAATAGTAATAATATAAAATAAAAAAAATGACACAAAGATTCGTAATCTCATTATCATTATTGATTCTTTCCTTTATTATAGTACTCACAAATTCATCCCCGTTAGAGTTAAAAACATCTATCGAAAAACGACAATTCCCGGATCCATCAACACAACAGGGCCACGTGGCATACGCTGATTTTGATCCCACAGTCCCTTATTTCGATGTCCTCGAACCAATGACAGGAAGAATCACATTCACAATTTTGAATGATGGTGCGATTCGAGTGATAGGTCAATGTAATACTGGCTTTACTGACCCTGATCCTCGCCTTTACACCATCAAAATAGTGCCAAGACCTTTGTGCCCTCCTTATATTTTGGTCGATTTAACCAAACAATTACAATACTCTATTAATATTCCTGGAACTTCTGCTTTTCAAGCTGATTTTTATAATTTTAATTTGGATCAAATCATTAATTTTTTCGTGGTGGTTAGAATGGGCGGTACTCTCATTGGTGCCGCTGAAATTAAGCGTGTTGGGATCAACCCGGATATGTAGAGCTGAAGTCAGGGTGTCGGGTGAGGTGGTTGGGAAAATTAAAAAAATAAAAATAATTCTCTATTTACAAAAAAAAATTGTTCTTTAGAAATTATTTTATTTGAAAAAAAAAAATATATATTGTAATTTTTCTTTTAACTTATAGCAATACTACAGTCTTCTTTATTTGTAAATAAAAGATTGAACAAAATATTTAATACCAATGAACTGAGAATTCCCAAATTTTTTTTTTTTTTTTTTTGATATGGTAATGCAAATCATTTGTATTTGGTTAGCTCATTGGCGTATTGTGTATCATATGCATAATTATTCCATAGAAATCCGTCGCTCAAAAAAGGAATTAAGAAATGGGTATAATTTTTTGGTGTTGAGAACTGTGGTACAAAATATTAAAAATACCTCCTTTTTACTATATATGAAATTAATATGACTTTTATATTCATGAACTTGGAATGTGTAACGTTTCCTAAACTTCAAACATGTAACCGTAAATTATCATTGCGAAACCTAGTGATTTCTTTAATAAATTGTCCATCAATTTTAGAAGGATAATTTTTCGATCTTGAAAATCATTGTAAATCTTTATTGGAATTATTATGGAGGTAAGGCAATATATTTTCATAAAAGTGCAAAAGGAGGGACGAATCTTTCGACGGTAATTAATGATTAATTATAGCAATAGCTTTAAAGTTTGAAAGTTGGTTAAAATAAATTTTTGGATAATCCTTAAAAAAATAAAATAATAATAATTTATCAAAATCTCGACTAAATTTCGATTTAACTATAATAACATACATTTTTGTCCTTATCATATCAAAATTAGTGAGACAAATAAAATAGATATCAAATATAAAACAAATAATCCCCCCATAAACAAATAACTTAATTCGGATATTAAAAAAAAAACCAAAAGATAAGGGAATATCAATTGTTCCTTTTCAATGAGAAACTCTGTAAGTAAATCCCGCTCATTAATTTTTTTTTTTTTTTTTGTAATTTTTTACATAAAAATTTAACATCAAATTTAGAAATTAATTGATATCGATATATTATAAAAGCTTTTTTTATATAAATATATATAAAGCTATTAATATTATTTATGATTATACAGAAGATATAGATTGGTTATCCATTTAATATTTTTAGTCAATTAATCAAAGTTTTAAATATTTCTTATTTTTTAAATATAATACAAAATTATTTTTTAAATATGAAATGTTCTCAATAAACTTAACTATTTCCTTCTGATTTACTTTAATAAAAAAAATTCATAACCTAAATCATTATAACAAAACGTTTAGATTAGCTTTTAATTATAACTACCCTTTTATAATTTAGCTAGCCTTTCATAATCTAAATAACCTGATTATAGATGCCTGCCGAAAATAATTTCGTCATACCCTTTTCTATGTTTTTAATATAGTTTCGACAGTTTCGGCTTTCGTCGTATCAAATGGGTTTCGTCGTATCCCTTATTATGATTTTAATATAGTTTCGTCTAAGTTTCGACTGTTATTAAGGGGTTTCGTCCCTCATCTATAAACCTGATAATTATTACATGATTTATAACTAATATACTAGTAAAAACCTAAAATTATTTTAAATGGTAAGTATCTCATTAAAACCTATTGAATGGTAGCATTTTATACTTCTGAGACCAATAAAATAGTAAGATATATGAGTTTAAAAACTTAACTTTTTTATAATATATTTATCTTTAGAAAATCATTAGTTTATTATATATTTTTTTAATAAATTATTTTAAAAAATGTTTAAAAATAATTAATTATTAAATAAAATTACAGGTAAATTTATAAGCAAACTATTAAAAGGATAAGAACTTTATTATAAAAATTAAGATTATTTATAAGTTAAAATTTTGTAATTTTTAAAAAAAATTTTTAATATTTTTTTTAATTTTTAGTAGATTTACTTTTAGTTATATTAATTATAATATAATAATATATAAAATTTATCATGAAAAAACTTTATTATATAATTTTATAATATTAAGATATCTTATGACTTTAATTAGTAGTAAATTAATATATATATATAAGGTAGTTTATCTAAAATCATTTTAGATTTGACAAAATATCTAAATTTAGTTTTGCTAATTTTTACTAAAGTTTTAATATAGTTTTTACCTTTCCTTGATTTTTTAATAAATGTTTAATAAATTTTACTTTTTACCATTTAAATGATTTGTAAAACCTTTAGATTTCAAACTGTAACTTTAAATATATTTATATATATTTAATTCTCTTAATAATCACACTTCTTAGAACTGAAAAAAAATGATATAGTTATAAAAAATACTATATAATTTGACTAAATGAGATTTTTTTTAATAAGTTTATTAATAACTTGTACTAATATAAATGTGCTTATAAAGGAGAAAGTGAATATATATAAGTGATTATGAAAAGATTAACTGTTAATAAATTTTAAAACTTATTTTAAAAATGAATTATTTTAAAAACTTTTTAATAAACTAATAATATTTTTATTTTTAATAATATTAAATTATATTTTATATAATAATTATATATTAAAATTAAAGTTTATATTTGTTAAATATTAATATTTTTTTAAGTTATAAGTAAATCTACTAAATAATTTAAGAAATAATTTATAAAGAATTTTCTAACTCTTTATAATATTCTTTAATTTATCAATTTTTAGATTTTTTATTTAAACTAAATCTAATTCAAATTAAAATTAATTGCATTTTTTTTTTAAAAAATATTAAACCTTTATTTTGTAATTTTTTTAAAAAATATGATAATATTTTTATTTATTAAAAAATTAAATTCAATAATAAATATATAAAAAAAATTCTAAAAAACTAAATATAATTACAAAAAAAACCACTTAATAATCATAATTGATACAATTTAACTTTTACTAAAATAACTAGAAGTTTCAATAATAATACTAATAAAATTATCATTATTATCTAACTAATATAGAGATAAATATATAATAACTAATTATTACTTAGCTTTATTAAAGATATTATTAAATTAGCAATAAATTTTATTTCTTTTTTCAGTTTGTTCATATTATTTTTAAATGTTAATATATTTTAGCTCAGCTTGTGTAATAGATTAATATAATTAAATAGTAATGCTTTATTTTTAACATTAATCAAAGTAGAGAAAAACAGTAATTATATAATTTAATATCATTAGAAATAGTTATTTGCTTATTAGAAAAATCTTTATCATTATAAATAATAATATATTTATTAGAAAAATCTTTATTATTTAAGATTATTATTCAAGTTTTCTATTATCATTAGAAATTTATATTTAAAATTTTAAATAAAATAGATAATAGTAATATTATTGTAAATTTTTTATGAAAGATAATATTTTAATCAAAATAAATTTATTTGAAAGAATAATGAGTTTATTATCAATAAAGTTAATATATTTTAAATATTTTTATAATATTATCAATATTTAAAAAAATTATATAATTATTTAAATTCAGTTTCTTTAGGTTTAATTTTAGTATATCTACATAAAACTTATTATAATAATAAAAATAAATAAGATAAAAATGTAAAAATTATATTATTTTAGTTTAAAATAATTATATAATATTTTATAAAATTAGTAAAAGTACTATTAAAATATTTTTTAAATTTATAATTAAATAAATCAT
Source organism: Funneliformis mosseae (assembly GCA_910592005.1). Taxonomy (NCBI): domain Eukaryota; kingdom Fungi; phylum Glomeromycota; class Glomeromycetes; order Glomerales; family Glomeraceae; genus Funneliformis; species Funneliformis mosseae. Next base: position 26,904 of record CAJVPP010000009.1, on the reverse strand, counting down.
ACTTTTTGTAATATTAATTGGTTGAATCTATCTAATATAAGATATTTTTAATAATATATTATTATAATATCAAGTCTTATAATGTAACAAAAGTAATAAAAATATATAATCTGAAGTAATATTATTGATTTTAAAAGATAAAATAAAATTTAACATTAATAAAAACTAAAAATTAATAAGTATATATTGATCATATTAAAAAGTAATTCAGTTAGTTTAAATTCAAATTGTTGATATAAAATTATTTGCATAAAAGTTAAGTTAATTAATTCTACTTAAAAAATGATTTTTAAGAAAAAACTGATTATATATTATTATAAAAGATTTAATAGTTTCATTATTTTTATATATTATAAAAATAATTTACTAAAGTTTTCAAATAATTATTAAAAAACTGATAATTATATTATATTTAATAAAAAAAGTTTCTAATTATTTCTAATTTAAAAAAAAAAAATATATTAGAAATTTATATAAAAATCTTTTTTAAAATCAATTTTTATTATTAGATTTAGCTATAAGGTTAGCAATTAAAAAGATTAGATTATATTATGTTTTTTATACCTTTATAACTGTATAGTTTAGTATATCTATAATATTAAAGTAAATGATGAATTTTCTATTTTAGATAAATAATTTGACACTTAGTAATCATATAATAAATAAATATTAAATTGATAATATTAAATTTCTTTGTAATAGAATTTTTTTATATTTAAAATTAAATCTATTATGTAAAATATATTAAATTTTAATAATAAATATTAATGATAATTTGCTATTAATATAGATAAAGTATTTATAATAAAAGAAAGAGTAATAGGTAAAGTTATAATAGAAGTTAAAGTATTAATATTATTATTATTTATATTAACTAATATAATAACTTTAAAATATAGATGCTTTAGAGAAAAAACTACCAAAATAATTTTTTTTAAATTAATATAAAATCTAAATTTATTTTACTAAAATTTAATTTGTAAAGTAAAAAAAATTTTTTAGTAGTTTCTTTTCTTTCTACTATAAAATACTTATATCAGTTTCAATTAGTTATTTACTATTTATTATATTTTTTAAAATAATGTTTTAACAATATTATGTAATTTATTAGAAATAATTTGTTATAAATTTTCAGTAAATTTTTTTATTTTTTGCTTATATATTTATTATCAATTATTATAATATTTCATTATTTATAACTGAGAGATCCTAAGATATTTGTTAATATCTTTTGTTAGAATTCTTTTATTTTAAAAATTTAAAGATTTATTTTTATAAGCTTTTGTTATTAATATAAATAATCAGCAAAAAAAGTTTGTTATTATTAAATTTTAATCAGTAAATTTTATCATTTTTAATTAAATTAAAGTCAAAATAATTGATTTTAATAAAATTTGCTTAGCATTATATTAATTTTTAATAAATCTATTTATTATATAATATCTGGATCTTTGTAATAAAACATTATATTTTATTAGGATATTATAATTATTAAAATTTAAATTTTATAAATATATATAAAATATATGATATTTTTTGAATTTAATATTTTCAAAAAGAGTTATATCTACTTAATATATTTCTGTTACTTATCATTAAAGAATTTATTTTATAAATTAATTTTTAATTGTCTAAAAATTAATTTTTGAATCCTTGATTATAATTCATTATTAGTATTATTTTTTATTCTTATTATTTATTATTATTTTTTTTTATTTTTTATTATTATTTATTATTACTATTATTTTAAATTCCTTATCATTATGGTTTTTATATTTTTAATTAAGCTTTTCTTATTAATTTTTTTCATAATTCTTTTATTTTATAATATTCTTTTTATATAAATTTCTTTTTTATTATTCTTTTAGTTATTTTTTCTCTTCTATATATCATTTTTTTTTTATTTTAAAATATTATTATTTATTCTTATTCTATTTTTTTTTTGAGATTCTATTTTAGACTTTCTATTGAAATATTTTAAGTTTATTTAATGTAAAATTTAATACATCTAAATATCAGTCTCAAAATAACTAAATCATTTATTCTAAAAAAAACATATAATTCTACTGCTTAATATCAACTTCAAAAAGAATTTTTAAATCTTAAATCAACTTAGACATCAATTATCTTTATTTATTTATTTTTCTATTACTAATAAAACTATTATTTAAAAAAGAGTATTCTCATTAATTTTAAATTTTAGTATTTAATAATAAATCAGAAAGTAAAACAGATAATTCAGTCTTATATTCTTCTAATAAAATTGCAAATAATTTATAGCTTAAGAAAAATATCTTTATACTAGAATCATAAGATATAACTAATCTTATAGATATTATAAATACTTAAAATATTTCACTAATTTGATCTAAAAAATTTTCACTAATATTTTATTTTTATTGAATTATGATCAGCTAATATTATTCAATTTATAGTCCTTAAGTAAAAAAAATTTTATCAAAATTTTCAATCTGTTTTATTAGAAATTAGTAAAAAAAAAATATAAAATATTACTTATAAGTATTCGAGCATTTAATACAATTCCTATTGATATAGTTAATAATATTTTACAAATTTTTCATTTATAAGTAACTCTATTTCTTTAACTTTAAGTAACAAATAAAATAACTAATATCTTTATAATATATAATGAAACTAACCTAAAATAAGTTTTTTTTAAACCTATTACTATTACTTCTATTTCCTTTCTTTTAATAAAATACAAACTCTTAATTATAAATTTAAATCTACTAATAGATATAATCTATAATACAATTTATTTCTAATTTAGACAATTATATAATGAATATTCTAATAAATCAATTTGTCACATTTAAGATTGCTAGATGAAACTTAGAGATTTTGCAAGTTGTCTAAATAAAAAAAAGGTAAAATTTAGTGAAATTATATTAAACCCTTATTAAAAATCTGTGAATTTTTGAAAAAGATAAAACTATATCAAAACTTATAAAAATATGAAATTATATCAAAATCTTAGTAAAATTAGTGAAACTATAGTTTAGAAATTTTGTTAAATCCAAAATGAGTTTAAATAAGTAACCTTAATTACATTATTATAACAAATGATAATTACTTTTTAGGGAATAGCTCTAAAGATCCTATTAATACTATAATAACAAATAGAAAATTAAATATTATTAAACTTAGTAACTTTTATAGTCTAAATTATAAAGATTTATATAAATAGATTATGACTTTAGAATAAGCTACTATTGCAGATTAATGATAATATAATTAAAAATACTAAATAGTTGTAGAATATTTAAAAGATGCTGCTATCAAATGATATAAAGAAAATTATGTAAATATTAATAATTAGGATAATATTAAAAGTTTAACTAGTTGTAACTAAATTTACTAAACAATTTGCAAATACTACTATGAAAATAAATAAATATCAGAATTATATATGCTTTAATAATTATTTAATTAAACAGTTAGTAAATACATTTTAAAGTTCAAAATTTTAATGAGTAAAGTCAACCCTAATAAAAAATTTAAATAAAATTATAGAATTAGAAAATTTATGTAAAAATTACAATTTTAACTAATAACTATATTTATAAAATATAGTTCTAATATATTAGATACTATTATATAAAAAGCTAAAAAAATAGAAACTGAATTTCTATAACTTAACTTATCTAACAATAATAAATAATAACCAATCAAATCAAACTTTTTTAATAATAAGTAATCTAATTATCTACAAACCTAACTAAAACTTAAAATCACTAAAATAAATCTAAGCAATAATTATATAATCATAATATTACAAATACTATAAATAATAATAAGTTTATATAATAATCTTTAATTTGTTATAATTATAGAAAAGAAGAATACTTTTATGTAATTATTAAAATAAAATAACAAAGAAAGTCTAATTTTAAATTTTAATAAAGCTTTATTCTAGAAATGTAAATATGATAAAAAATTGAAAAAAAGATATATGTAGCCTAATGAGAACTTTTAAGCTAAATATAAAAAATATACAACTTTATTATTATCTAAAGTTTATATTTTAAGATTTTTATAATCATATTAGAAATAAAATTATAATATAATTAAGATTTAAAAAGATATAATATTTATATAATATTTAAATAATTTTTTAATACCTTAAACAATTAAAGCAAAAATTGAGAAAGCTAAAAAAGAAGTCAATATTAATTTAACCTAAACTTATATTAATGATAATAATAATATACAATAATAATATGTATAATTAAATATAAAATAAATATAGTTGAAATAATTTTAGACTTAAAACTAAAACTGAATAATTCTTCTAATATAATGATTATTATTGCAAATAATCAATAAAAAAAATCCTTAAAATAATTATTAATACACCCTTAATTATTCAAAATGTTTATTTACAAATAATCTTAACTCATTAAATAATTTTAAAATACTTTATTATTAAAAATTAATTAGTTTAAAAACCTTTGATGTCAAAATATTTTTAATCAAGGTAAAAGTAGATTAAAAATCAATAATCAGCTTATAGAATTTTTCATAAAATGTATTAAAAAATATTAATACTTTTTTAGAATTTTGTTTAATATAATAAATAATGAAAATTTAAAGAAATATAAAAATAAACTTCTAAGAAAAACTGATTTTTATAATATTGAATCAAAAGATGATGATATTTTCTCTAACTATAATGATTAAAAACTAATTTTAATTACTCTATAGAATAAGATAATTAAAACAAATCAAATATATTTATAGTTTATATATAGTCAACTCTTAATATAATGAACTCTTAATATAAAAATTTTTTTGAACAAATATAATAAAATACTCTTATTATAGTGAATTGACCAATCAAATCTCTTAAATTTATACTATAACCTTATAGCGAAATTGAGATCTAGAATATAGAATTCATTATAATAAGAGTTGATTGTAATAAGATTTTTAATATTTAAGAATTATATATAGTCAATAAAAAAATCTTTTTGAACTTTAAACAAAATATATTATTTTATTACTACTTAAAAAGAAGTAGTTTTTTACTAGTAGAATTAACATTAGATAAACATTATATATTATTACTAAATACCTTTATAATTTAACAATAAACTTATAGTATATTATTCATATAGATTAAATATTATTAAAAAAGAATTTCTTAAAAAAGAAATTGAAAATATATTAGAAAAAAGTATTTTGAAAATCAATAGACCTTTTTTATTATTATCATTTTAAAAAACTTAAGATTTGAGGATTGTATTAATTATCATTTTTTAAATAATGTAACTATTATTAATAATTATTCTATCTTTTACATTGTTAAGTTTAAATACTACATTATTAGAATAATAAAACATATTTATTAATAATAAGTTTACTATAAAAAAAATAAACATGAATTAATTAAATTGAAGGGTTAGATATCTTTATTAATAATTTATATTTTAAGAAAATAGATATTAATAAATATAAGTTTTATATTATTAAGATTATACTTTATTGAATTGTTTTATCCTTTTATTAAAATAATGTTTATATAAATACAACTATAATAAAATGATAACTAATATAATAAAATTAATAAATATAATAATAATAATAATATAAATAAATATATTAAATAAACTATGAAAATTATAATATTAGTAAAATCAGTGATAATGGTGATCACATTTTTTATAAAAATTATTCTTGAGCATTTATTATTTAATCACTTAGATTTTTCTAAAAATCTTAAGAATTTAGAAATATAACTAAAAGAAGAATAGAAAAAATTTCACAAGGAACTTATTTAAAATTAATTAATAGTATATCTCAAAAAATGGAAGAATGTATTATTAATAATGATTAGACAATTAGATACTAAAATTTTATTTAAAAAAAATAATAATAATTATTTTTTTAAAAACTGGTAAATTTATTTTCAGATAGTATTTTAGATAAAATATTATAACTTTAGATTAATCAAAATTACTACTAAAAAAAAAATTAAATTAATATTATAATTAACTTTCTCTATAATCATATATTTAAAATAATTTATATTAGATAACAATTATAAAATATGACTATAAAAATAAAATTTTTTAATTATATTTTAATAATAAAACATAAAATAAGACTATATATTAATTTTATTAATTATTAGATATAATATATTATTATTTATTATAAAAATAAAATATAATTATATTAAATATTTGTAAATTTTTAAAAAATTATATAATATTAAAATATTTTAATTAGTAATTTTATTAAAAAATACTTTAGTTATTATTATAACATAAAAAAATAAATTTAAAATAAATAATAATATTTAAATAATTAATCCTAATTCTAATCTATTTATAACTTATATTTGGTATTTTTATAAATGTTTAATCTTAACTTTAATTCTAATCTTAATTTTAACTTTAATACTAATTTATATAAGTTATTTTTATAAATTATCTAATTCTAACTTTAATTTTAATTCTAACACTAACTTATAAATAATAATTTATATATAAATAACCTAATTTAATGCTAACTTTAACATTAATTTTAACTTTAATCCTAATTTTAACTCTAATTTTTTCTATAACTCTAATTTTAACTATAATACTAATTTAAATTTAAATACTTATTTATTTAATAATAAAATTCTATCTAATTATTATATTACTTATTATAATTATTATAATTATAAAATAATCTATAAAATTATTTATAATGATAGCTTATTAGCATTTTTTTAATTTTTTTAATTAATTGTAAATTTAATTTTTTATTAATTGTTTTATTTTAATTTGATTTAATATATAGGCACTTTGTAGTAAAAGAGAAAAACTATTAAAAAATTTTTTTGGATTAATATTAATTCTAAATTTATTTACTAAAAAAATAATATTTAGCTTTACTAATCAAAATAATTCAAATTGACTAGAAAATTGAATGGTTAATTTAAGCTATTTTGATATTATTTATAGCTGATTAGTTATATTTTTTGATTGTCTTCTAAATATATAGCATTAATTCAGAATTTAAATTCAGATTATAAATCAGCCTAAAATATTACTGAATAACTCCAATCATACAAGAAATTTGACATTAATTTAGAATTTAAATAACTATAAATTAATCTAAAATTAGTTTCAATTCAACATCAATTTAGCATTAATTTAGAATTTAAAGAATCATAAATTAGTTTAAAATAAATATTAATTTAACATTAATTTAGTCAAATAAGCATATAAAATCAATACATTTTATTTATTAAATTTATTAAATATTAATAATAAAAACCTAATATAAATTTGCAAAAATGTAACAAAAATATTAAAATTTACTGATTAATTTCTTAATAAAAAATAAAAGTAAAAAATGAAAAAAATTATACAAAATAATAAAATAATAATAAAATATAATTTATTTTCTTTCAAAATCCCTTAAAATTATCCTAAATATTCATTATCATAATATAGTCATTATTATAAAAAGAATAAAATAATATATATATAATCTATTTTCCTTTTAAATATTCTTTGAAATCATCTAAAAAATGTAAAAATAATAAATAAAATAATAAAAAAAATCAGTATATTATTTGAAAAATTAATTAATTAATTTATAAAATTCAACTTAAGCTTTTTTTTTATTTAATTTTAATAGTTAAAGAAAATTTTATAATATTATAGAAAGTAAAAAAATCAGATTATTATTAAAAAATTGACTAAATTTTAACTTAAATTTCAGTTTTTTTTCATTTAATTTTAATAGTTAAAGATATGTTTTTATTATAAAAAATAAAAAAAATAGTTTATTATTTGAAAAGTTAATTAAAATTTAATTTAAGTTCAATTTTTCTTTATCTGATTTTAATAATTAAAGGCATATTTTATTATAAAAAGTAAAAATCAGTCTATTAATTGAAAAGTTGATTAAAATTTAACTTAATTTTTGGCTTTTTTTCATCTAATTTAATAGTTAATAATGTTTTTTAGTTTGTTTTATTATAAAAGTAAAAAAAATCAGTTTATTATTTGAAAAGTTGATTAATTAATTGATAAAATTTAACTTATGTTTTTTTTGTTCTTAAGATGATTTTTTATTAGTATTTTGGTGACATGTAAAAAAAAGAGAAAATTTAGAAATGATTGTAAAAAAATAAAGTTTGAGTTAAAATTATTTTTTAAAAAGTAAAAAAATTAAGCTTATTTATATAAATATTTTGATATATATCAGAATAAACTCAAATAATATATTAAATTAATAAAAAATTTAAAGTAAATTATAAACAATCTATTAAAATAAAATTGTCCTTTTAATTTTACAAGTTCTCTTAATATTTGATATTATTTTAGTAAAGTAATATCAAATTATGAGAAAATTTTAGTTTAATTTGAAAGTTCAGTTCATATAAATAATAAATATATTATTTTAAAAGAATGTTATAAAAAATTATTCAATTAAAATAATAAATACATTATTTTAAATAAATGATAAAAGAATCATTCATTTGAAACAATAGAAATTATCATTCTAAATAAACAATAAAAGAATCATTCATTTAAAATACTAAAATTATTATTTTAAGTGAACAATAAAAGAATTATTTATTTGAAATAATAGATTTATTTTTATAAAAAAATGATAAAAAATTGTTTCAAATAAATGATAAAGAATTATTCATTTAAAATAATAAAAGATTGTTTTAATTAATGATACAACAATTATTCAATTAAAATAATAGAAATTATCATTTCAAAAATAATAAAAAATTGTTGGATTAAAAAATTAAAAATATTATTTTAAAAGAATGATAAAAAATTGTTCAATTAAAACAATAAAATATTATTCTAAAAGAATAATAAAAGATTGTTTAATTAAAACAATAGAAATATCATTTTAAAAGAATGATAAAAGAATCATTTAATTAGAATAATAGAAATTATTATTATAAAAAAATGATAAAGAATCATTTAATTAGAATGATAGAAATTATCATTTTAAACAAATGATAAAAAAATCATTTATTTAGTTTAATAAAAATATTATTTCAAAATGAATGATATAAAAATCATTCAATTAGAATAATAGAATTATCATTTCAAATAAATAATATAAAAATTGTTCTTTTAAAATAATAATACATTGTTTTAGTTAAATAATAAAAAAATTATTTTAGTTAAATAATTAAACTATTATTCTAAAACAATAAAAAAATCATTTTATTGAACAATTAAATTATTGTTTTAGTTAAATAATTAAATTATCATTTAACTAAGATGAAAAATCGTTTTAGTCAAATAATAAACTATCATTTAACTGAAATGATAATTCAATTATTGTTTAATTAGAATGATAAAGAATTATTCCAATTGAATAATTTTTTAGTTATTATTAAGTTGAAATAATACAATCATTCTAATTGAACAATTTTTTTATCATTTGATTAAAATGATATAATTATTCTAATTAAATAATTTTTAATTTTTATTCAGTTAGAATAATTTTTTAGTTATCATTTAGTTATAATGATACAAATCATTCTAATTAAATAATTTTTTAATTATTCAATTGAAATAATATAATCATTCAATCAAATGATTTTTTAATTTTCATTTAATTAGAACAATATAAAATTTTTAATTGAATAATTTTATACTTATTTTTAGTTAGAAAAATAAAAGAATCATTGTTTAAAAATGGTTTAAATTATCATTTCTTTAGAATAATAAATGTCATTTAATTAAAATGATTTAAAATTATTATTTAAAATATATAATTCAGATTAAACTGAATCTTTTAGAAATTAATTTGATTATTAATTCTATAAAGTAGTATTGGCATTTAGCCATTTAGTCAGTATTTGACTATAACTATTTGGCTTTTTGGTTGCAGCTAAAATAACCAAATTTTATTTTAAGTTTGACCGGCCAAAAAATTTTTTTTATATAATAGCTCACAAATAAAACAGAAATATAATTAGTTGATTACAAAAAAAAATTTAATACTTCTGATATTCAGAACATTAAAAATTGCAAAAATTAATACTTCTGACGTTTGAAACGTTTTATTTTGTAAGAATTTTAATGTTCTGAACGTAAGAGATATCAATTTTTGCAATTTTAAACATCCTAAACATCCTGAATATTAGAGGTATTATTTTTTGCTATTTTGCAAGAAATTTAATTGTCCTGAACATTGGAAACATCAAGTTTTTTTTTGCAATTTTGCAGTAAATTCAATAATTTATAATTTGCAAATAAACCGCGACCAAAATTGATAAAATCATGTGACATTTGGCCAATTAGTGATTTGGCAGCTGATTTTAGCCAATTGGCCAAATCAGCCAATAGCTAAAAAATTAGGCTTGACCAACATCAAATACCAACTATGCTATAAAGTATCAATAACTGGTATATTTTTTTCCAAATTTTATTTATTTTAATATATTTTAACTAAAGATAGTACTGTAACTAATTGCAACTAATAACAAATAAGCATCACATACTTATAACTAGTTGTAACATTATCTTTAATTTTAACTGAATTTTAATCTATATTAATCAAATATAAATCAGATATCAATTAACTATAAATAAAATAGGTTGAATTTTTAGTTGATTCTTAATGTATATCAATCAGCTATAAATAAAATAATTTAAATTTTAAATGAATTTGATTAATTATTAATGTATATTAATCGGTTAATCAAATTTTTTGATAATTTGCTGATTTTAGAATAATTTTAGGCTAATTTTTCATATATCTAATTTTTTTAATGTTGATTATACTTATAAAGTAAAAAAATTTTTTTTAGTAATTTTCTTCTTTTTTATTGTAAAAGATTATAATTTAGATTATAATTGGACTAAAGACAGATTTAAATTAAATTTATATTTGATTAAATAAAATTGGGTTTATTTTAGATTAAAATTAAACTAGTTTACATATAGAAGATTTATTATTAATATATATTATAGATCAAATGAGTTAATTATTAAAAAAATTAGATTTTGAAAATTTTTTTAATAAAATTTAGATTTTTATTATATTTAGTTTTTGAAATTATTAGATTAAAATACATAATTTTCAAATTTTCTTAGAACCTGTTTTTCTAGAAATTCTTTTATATGATTTATTATATTTGTATTTCAATTTTTATAGTAAACTTTTTATATAATTAAATTAGTTTAGGTTAAGTTCATATTATATTTAAAATAAATTTAGAGTCAAATTCAAATTGAATTAGAATTAAAATCAGATTATGATTAGATTAAGTTTAAGAGATAATTAAATTAGAATTAGATAATTTTTGTAACAAGTTTAGAATATAGATAATATTAGTTTAGATTATTTTTAGAATATAATTAGATTAAATTTGAAATATGTTAAGAAAATAATTAAGTTAGATTCAACTTATATTTAGATTAAGATTAAAATGAAATATAATTATGATTATAATTAAATTATATTTAGAATATGTTTAAGTTAGACTAAGTAAAAAGTATGTTTAATATAATATATAGACTTATAATTTTAAGAGAAGAAGGAAAATGAAGGGAGTTGAACAACAATAAGTGATTTAAACAAACATAATTTCAGCCAGAATTATATTTACTATTTAATATATTTTTGTATATTAAAATTTTATTTTATTTATTTTATTATTTTATACAAATTATTATTAGTATTCTAATACTATATATAATTAATTTTTTTTCTTTTTTGATTATTAATTTTAATTTCAACTCTTCTAAAAAAATTATTTCCTACAGTTTGACATATATTACATAAAGAAAATACAAATATATATTTTGATTTATATATGTTAGAATGTCTACTAATTTTTGATTATATTTACACTAATAATATATAGGTATAAGATTCTTTCGTGATAAATAGTAAGCTAATTCTATTGGTAATTCATATATGATTTTTTTATATACAAATAAGATATTATATAATGCATAATCTTCAGATACCAAAGATAATCTGCAATTATAATCCCATTTATTGTAATATGCTAAAAATTGAGATTTTTATATTATTGTTAATGCTTTTTCACTATAAAGACACTAGAACTTTCTACATTGAAAGCATTGAATAACTTCTCAAACTTTATTATTTAACAAAATAATTGCTGATGCTCTTTCTGCATTTTTCATAATTACTATTAATATAGAACAAAATTATTCAGTTGTTTCAGTATAATATATATTTTTAAATTCTTTGTAATAATTAATATTAGCTAAATTTATATAAAAAATAATTATATTAATTATATAATAGAAATGGAATAATTTAAAATATATAATTAAATACACTTACAATTTAATGAAATAGGACCTTAAATTGTCTAGCAGGCAAATTTGCCTGCAAACTTAAAAAATGGGTTATTTTTTTTTAATAAAATATTTAAATATCAATTTTAGTAATATAAGAGACAATCAATAGAAAAGAGAAAATCTACAAACTTTGAGTAATTTTAGTTATTAAGCTAGTTTTATTTACATGATCATGATCAGCAAAGTGAACCAATAAAAAAATTTTTGACTAAAAAGTGAATTTTCCCCTTTTCTACTGACTATTTCCCATATAATAATTATATAAAAAATATAGTTTAATATATATTTTATTAATTTTATTATAAGAAATTTTAAGTTAATAAGATATTTTGTAAATAATTTAATTTTTAAATTTAAGTTTTAAAAAATTTATTATAATAATTTTTAAAAAATTCTTTAAAATTTATATGTTTGCAAATTAATTGAATCACTTTACTACTAATAAAAGTCATAAAATTTCTTAGTAAATTATAAAAGTATAATAATTAAAGTTATTTTTTATGATAAATTTTACAATATTCTATTATGCTTAATATTACTAAATGTAAATGTCAATAAGGTTATTAAAGATCAATGATGAAAATTTTTAATTTATAATTTTTTTAAAAGTTATAAATTTTTAGCTTATAAGTAACTGTAAATTATTTATTATATAATTAAAAAAATAAAAATTATTATAATATAATACATATTTATAAAATTAATTTAAAAAAAAATTTTAATTTTTCATAAAGTAAATTAGAAGGAAATTTATAGTAATAAGTAGACAAATTTGCTTGTAAACCTTTATAATCTAAGGAATAATTTATTAATATTTTAAAATATATATATAATTAAGTATATTAAAATTTATATATTATATAAATGCTTTATAATAAAAAGGAAAAAGCTAGCAAAAAAACTTTTTTTATTTTATAAGCTAAATAATATTTTTTTTTAGTAAATAAATTCAGATTTGATATTAAACTTAAAAAAAATTTTTTTGCTAGTTTTCTTTCTTTTATGTAAAACATTCATATTTTACTATTTATCTGAAATTCTAAGTAGTAAAAAATTAAATATTTAAATAATTTTAGATATAATAAGTTAAATTTTCAATAATTAAGATTTATAAAAAATAAATATATGAATATCTGAAAGATTATTAGAATGAATATTTATTTTATAATACAATAATATTCAAATTAAAAGAAGTAAAATATTTAATAATTAAAGCAGATAATTTTAAAAGAGAATAAAGACAAAAGATTTGATATAAATATATATTATTTAAATTAGTTAATAAAATTTAAATAGTCATAAGAATGTAAAGTGTTAATTATATTTAATTAAGTAAAATTATAAAAATTATTTATAAGAAAACCAATTTTAACTAATCTGCAATTTTATTTACAAGAATATAAATAAGAAAAAAAAATATTTAATTTAAAAATCCTATTATAAAATATATTTAAAAGAATTAATAATATAATTTCTAATTATACAGTTAAAAATTATGAATGTAAAATTATAATTTATAGTTTACATCTTATATCAAAGTAAAATCATATGAATTATTAACGTTAACGTTAACAAATGTGTAAAAAAATATAAATCATATGATTAAGCACGTGATAATAAAATTTATGCAACTCCCTTTTTTTTTATTTGGACCTTATAGTTTATAGTTTTTTAGACTTTTAAATGGTATCTAGTAAAATGCATTAAACCATCTTGAATAACAAGATGATTAACTATCTTATACCAATAAATATAAAATTCTTTTCAATAACAATAAGTTAAGTTTATATTGTTCGGGTTCCTTTCGGATCAAATATTATTATTAAACCTTTCGATTAACCGAATGAATATTCGCAGAACGTACCTTTACGGGCCGAGCCCGCATGCATAATTATTAATCTGGTCATTTGATTTTCTTCATATAAAAAAAGTTTCAAACTAAAATAGATACAACCCGTTTTAATGTTTTGTTGCAATATTTTGTTTAGATTTTGATTTGTATTATTATTATTATTATTATTACAAGATATCATTGTAGAACCGTATAAATATTGCCAAGTCGATCGGCCATTAATTTTTGAAACAAAATTGGATAACTTAATACAGAATAAATCAATTTTACTAATCAAATCACTAAACGGTAATAATTAAAAAATTCCTAACAATATTTTATATTAAACTGCAGCCGACTGTTCCATAGTAGGATTCAGTTCGTTGGATGGAATCAAGAGATTAAAACTGCTGCGTCATTCAATTTATTTGAAGACCGTTTACTAAAATAACAAAATCCGTGGGTTGTCAGAATTTTCGCAATGATAAATGTCAAGTTTATCGATTAACAGGTAATTATTCTAATAATCTTTTTATTTTATTTTTATTTTCAATTCAATTAATGTAGATTTCCAATCTCTATAGGATAATTTCAAATTCGTCAAAAATGAATGGATTGGAACGGTTTCTGCTAACTGTCGATGAAGGATTAACAATCACACTGTATCCTTAAAATAAATCAGTAATCAAATCTCGAACGTTGGCAATGTTGCAAAAATATTACGCCAACGCTGTAAAATACAGATTTGCTGTAATGTCGTGTAGCAGTAATTTGAACAAGAAAAGCCATTATATTTCTCATCCAAATAAACAAACATGTTTGTATATTACATCATCATTTTTATTTTTTTATTAATAATAATTTACGGGTTTGTTAGGTTTATTATCATGCCGTTTTCTAGACCGCATCAGTTCGTAATACCGGCAGTAAATTTTAGTGACACCTGCCAAGTGAATCATAATACTATTCTGAACCTTAAAGCGTTCTTCTCAATGATGAACTCTAAGCATTCCAAAGTTCGTTCATTGCTGATTAATTTTGTAAGGAATAAATATTTTGATCAAATCAAATTTATTGCATCTTTATATAAAGGAAAGTTGTTCATTTGTGCCTGCGTCACTTAAATAGAACCTCGGTCATGATACCATATTATTTGCGCTTTGCGGGAGCATGCGTGGTCAAGTAATTAATTGTTCTCAAGATAGTAATCAGTCTTTCATTTCAATTATCCGAAACCTTACTCACTATTCGCGGTTACATTGAATAGGAGGAAATAATGTACCTAGTTTTCACAGATTCCCTCCATGCGATTAGGTTATTTGTTTTTAATATTACACAAGGATAATTATTATAAAGGTTTTATATTATATGCAAATTAATTATTAGATTGATTTAATACATAATCTTTAAAAACATAAATATTTTTTAAATTTATTAAATTTATTGGTCCGAAAATTCATCATGTGAAAAGTTAAACAGTTTATTACAATTTAAAATTAACCGAATCAAAATCGACTTTCTCGCAACTCAAAACCGTACCAATAAAGTTTTTTGTGAAGTACCTATCGTTTTATTCTGGTAATAATTCGCTCAATGGTAATTAAATATACAATAAAAAGGTATATAAAGACGAAATAAACGGTGTCTCGACTTTTTTTTTAATAGCAAACAAAAAACAAAAAAAGAAACACTTTTTTTTTTTTTTTATTTTTTTTCAACAGTCTTTTCTTTTTAAAACTTGAACAAAGTAAAATCATTCCTTAAAACTATTATCACTTCTAAATTACGAAAAAATATGGTTCATAATATTGGACGACGTAGTGATCTCACTTTTGACTTGGTAGCAGTATATGCGGCCTTATTTCTATTCAGCCTCGCGATCATATTCCTTCTTGACTGTATATTGCACAATTTGTTTAATCCGGCTGTTATTCCAACCAAACCATTGTTACAAATTGATTCTTTAATGGTTTCTGATGCCGTTTTTAAAAGCGGGGTCATGGTTTCTCTATAATCTTGAACATGTTGTAAAAAAGAAAAATTATCAATCGCCTTCCTGAATTTGAAAATTCTCTGATAAACTTTTTTATTTTTTTTTGTTATCATTCCTTTTTTTATAATCGATGTAATTAATTAGTCTCTCTCCCAATAACCGTTACATCATCTATTGTATTTTATATCCCCTGTAATTAATCAAAAATATTTTTTTTTGTACTTAGTTTTGTGCTATCATATAATTAACCCTGCATTTACATATTTTTAACATCATCTACATTAGCATATATTTACCTTCTTTTTTTTTTTTTCCTTCTTTTTTATTCTGTAATTAAATCTTTGCAAAACCATAAAAAAAATTTAATAAAGTTCAAAAAAGAAATGAAAAAAAAAAAAAAAAATCTTATCCTTTTAAGATTCTTTACGCGTGCTTTTTGATTTGTGTGCAGAAATCAATTTAGTCGGAATATCCGACGAACAATTAAAAAGTTTAAACAATATGCGTGCCCCTTAAAATAAAATCGGAGAGGTGCCCTAAGATGTATTAAATAAATGTAGATTAAATTCTAAAAATCGAAATCAAAACCGAATAAGTTTTTAAAGTTTTTCTTTTTTTTTTTATTTTTTTTTTTTGTTTCTCCACATTTCAATAAAATAATCCGATTTCGTAACACGAACGGAAAATTCTAATTAATTATCCGCCCCCTTTATCAATCCAATCAAACCTTAATTCTCTCCGCTATGGAATTGGAACCCTAGAGATAGGGATTGGAATGCCAATTTCACCAAATTAGAAACTGATTTGAAAGTCGGGCTGATCAACAAAAAAAAAAAAATAAATATAGAAATCTTTGAAAAGATTCGATAATCGACTATCAAGAGAAGCTTTGATAATCGACTATCAAGGGAAGCTAATATTTCACTTTTTTTTTTTTAAAAAAAAAAAAATAAATTATCTCTCGCATTCTCAAAGGAACATTTCCATTAAATTTTTTTTTTTTTTTTTACAATCACACATAAACAATGTTTTATTTGAACAAAAATAATTTAATAATTACACGTGCAAAATTAGAAATTTCCTTATGCG
This sequence comes from Funneliformis mosseae, assembly GCA_910592005.1. Lineage (NCBI taxonomy): Eukaryota > Fungi > Glomeromycota > Glomeromycetes > Glomerales > Glomeraceae > Funneliformis > Funneliformis mosseae. Next base: position 9,653 of record CAJVPP010000009.1, on the reverse strand, counting down.
CTATGAACATTGGTATAATATAATTACTTATCTAATTTCAATTATTCTTTGTTATTATATAAAGATACCAATATTTACATACATTGATAGTAACAAATACATACATATTTATGATCTTGCCACAAGACCCGCTTTAAATCTTAAACTAATTAAAGAAAAAAAAAAAAAAGAAAGATATCATATATTGACAATAAATTCGTTGTTGTTCAAAGAATTTTGTACATTACTTTCAAGTAAAATATAATTTACAGAGTAAACAAAGATGTACGCTATCGAAAAACCTAAAGCTATATTTTCACCGTAGGCAAACATGGCCATTTTGAAGAATTCCCATTTCATAAATACTTGAAATCCTTCATGAAGCATTTCTGAAGATTGTTGGAAATGGATTTATTGAGGGTTATTGTTTTGTTTTGTTAGAATGTTAGATAGAGGATGTTATATTTATGATGTGCGGGTTTTTTTTTTTTAACTTGAATTTCTTCAGAAACTCTGATATGGAACTTTTTATCCCGTGGGGGTTGTGTTTTTTTTACTTGTAATGATCAGTGAAGTTTTATTTTATATTTCAAAGAAGTTATTTTTTTTTTTAGTACGTTTCGAATTCTCAAAAGCTCCAATATATATATATATTAAATTGATTATTTAGTGCACCAATAAACACAAATCCGTACCACGACCAAGAAAGTCGGTATGTAGTATTAAAAAAACTGGACTTGAAACCAATTAGATTTCAGAAATGCATAATTTCATTTGCGTAAAAAATTTGTGGTAATATTTTGTAAATATTAACATTTTTTTACAAAAAAGATATGAAAAAAAAAAAAAAAAATAATAAATTGCGAAACCAAAATTTAAGGAGTCGTTATTAGATCTCCTCGTTAATATGACGGAATAAATATGAAAACATGCAATTATAATGGGTAACAATTGTTGTGCGTCGCCTTAAGTGTTACCAAAAATATATCGTACAAAATTGAAAAAATCGTTTTGAATTCCTTTGCCCTCTACATCAGTTGCTCAACCTTTTTTTTTTTTTTTATTTATAATTTATTTATTAATGATATTGACGCATTCATTGCATATTGTTACTTGTAACCTTATGAAAAAATTCGATCTTCAATCTTTTAATAGATCGATATTTTTACTTGAGAAATACGTAACTAAATCGGTATAAAATTATTTGATATGTTTTTTTTTTTTTTTCTCGATTAATCAAAAAAAAAAAATACGGTATACAAAGTTCCACCCCTAGCGTATTATGTGGCGTAGCAACATTGGTATTGTCTTTAATTATTGTTCATTGAGCTTGTTTTGGTATTCATTTAACATTCTAAAAATTCAATTAGGTCATTTCAATAGAAAAGACTTTGATGATGATGTAAATGTGCATAAAATTCTTAAAGAACCTTTTCATGCGTTTAAAAGATTCTTTGAATAAAAATCCAGTTTTCTTTCAAGTAAACATGGTTTCGTATATAAAGGTAATCACAATATTCCCAATAAAGAAAAAAACGCCAACATTTTTACAGGCTTTCCACATGATTTTAAAGTCTGAGAATTATCTTTTGGCGTATAGAAGGGTCATTTAAACAATGGTTTTGTTTGCTTTGTGTGACAACCATTTATGATTGAATTGCCAAATTTGTATTACAGGGAAATGATAATTTTACGCGACTTGAAAGAATTTACCCTAGTTAAGACACTTGAATTGCTCGTTTAAAGTTTCGAACCAATACTTTTAATCCTTATGAGCCAAAAGTCGAACGATGATCATACCTAAAGAGCGTAAATTTTCATAGTAAAGGGATAAGATCTTAAATGAATCAGCTTATCAACAAATCAAAACAAAGCAAAACAAAGCAAAAAAAAAAATGATTCAAATGGTAATTATACTTTCGACAATAATCTTACTTATGTGTGCAATTATTATTATTTTTTTTTTTTTTCTAAATATAAATGACGGTTTGTTTTAGAAACCTATTGTAATAATAGTCTTCTTCATATAAGTCAATTGGTAACATATATATATACACACACCACTTTATATATTGAATTGACAATTTGTCAATGCAAATTTCATTCCTATCCATAAACCGTCAAAATTTTTTTTAAAAAAAAAAAAAAGATTCCTGCTTTATTTTCATCTTGAACGAGAAAGTCAACATACCTCCTTTTAACATTCACGATGCATGGATATGGGATATTCGGAGTGCCAAAACTTGATATCAGGGTTTTGGCCGGATGTTGCATCTTGATATACGCTATTGCTATAGCGAATGTATTATACACCTGTTATAATATTTATACGTATTTAATTCCACAACACACAAAAACTTTATTCATTGTTGGAAATGATAATTATTCCATGCTTTTATCAAGTTCGATTTCAGTTGATTTAATAAATTGAAGACGCCTCGACTCCCCGACAAGATGACTTTTGAATTAAGATAAATTAAGGTTTATATATGTAATAAAAGATTTGTATGTAACAACTATTTAAATTCAATAATGAGAAGAATTTTTATTCTTTGGGATTTGTTATGTGTGTCATATATATATATATCATTTTATATTGTTTATTTATGAGGGTATAGACGATATGAAATAAGACTAGAATATTTTTAGTGTAAATTTTGTATATTTTGGTTTCATTTTATTTTGAAGAGCGTTTCAATGGGAAATAAAATTTAGAACATTTTATAAACAGACCCGGTATATTACGTAATGAACGCGAACGAGATTTCTGTTATATAAAGAAATATCACGCGAATTATTATGATTGGATGAATTCATTTTTTTGTTCAGAATATGAACACCGGTCATGTGACTGATGTCATAATTCGAGCTAAAGTTAAGAGTTGGAAATATCACCACCATGGAAACCGAGAAAGAGAGAAATTGCTTTTTATACTAAAATGTTATTTGCCCCTTCCATTAAGTTTCACATAACACGAAATTCAATAATGGTATTTCATAAAGATAAAATTGGTATTAAATGAAAGGAAATTACGATAAACCTTTTGTTTAAACTAAAGAGGCAGGTTATAAAGGCAATGTAATCCATATATTTCAAAGGACGGGACGGAATGGGTATATCAAGTAACGGTATTTCTTCTCTCAAAGTTAGTTTGTCTAGGGTTAATTTATACTTTATGGGTGCCATACTCTTCATATTTATAGAATAAACCAGTGAAAATTCCTGCTTAAATTGAAATGTATTAAAAAAAGCCACCTCTTGTCAATCCGCTCCTCCCTAGGTTGGTTAATTGAGGTAAACGCGTCGGAATCCCGGAGTCTTTTTCAATCGGGTTAGAACTTTGAACCGTGAACAATCAAAAGAAAATAACAAAAAAAAAAAAAAAAAAGTTTGTGGCAAAAAAGTCAGATGTGTTTTTGGTGTAATTGTGGACAAATAAGATCGCCGTTTTTGGAAGGTAAAACTGGGAACATTCCATGAACTAATTCTTTTGGTGATTCAACAAAGAACGATAGGCAACGCATATGTAGGGAGGAGGTCAGGCGGGACGCTGTGTAAAACGTTTGAGGTCATGTGCTGTCACTCTCCATATTTATCATTACAATTAACACTTTTTTAGAACGCGTTGCTTTCAGCTGATAATCGGTTAAAAATAAGGTTGGATGCATCAACTTAAATCTCGTAAATTACGAAAGTCAGGTAATGTTTAATAGATTCCAAACAAAGAAGAAAGTGATAAAGAAAAAGTTGAACGAGAGACAAAAAGCAAGATGTGCCAAATTAAACCTTGCACCTGCGGGATTTTCTTTTCTTGGGCAAAAACAATTATTTATGAAAAGGTTTATATATGCATGCGTATAAAAATAAAGATATATTTATAACTAACTACTTTATATACATTTAACAAAGTCTTGTAATTCTCATCTAAATAATATTACATAAATATACAAAAAAAAAAAGTTCATCTGTTACCAGACCTAATGCATGACCATGAAGTAGGTTCCGGTATACGGATCTCTTGTAATTCCGTAACTCTTGATTATAATATCCCATGTATCCAACTGAAATTGCGTTTTAATCTATGAAATTGTTCAAAAAAAAAAAAAAGAAATATATAATAATAATAATTTTAATGTTTCCTTTTTTGTCGTTTTCATAATTTTTTTTTGTTATTTTTTTTTTTTTATTAACAAACCTTATGCAAAAGATCTCCGGGAAATCTGGCACAAACACAAGATTCATCGATTCTCTTCAATAAAACTTCAACACCAATCCCATTTCTTTTCCAATTATTATTTTCATAATCCCATTCGACGATGTAACCATCCATCCAATTGGCGATGTACATTTCTTCTTCGAAAAATCTTATATTAATCATTCTCTCATAAGGTATCCATTCGACCACTTCGGAAGGTCTACCAGCATTTTCTTGTACATTAACAATATATTCATCAATAATTTTATTGCCACTTGTCCATTTTTTATCTTCATGTCGTTGTCGAAACCTTTTGGAAATGCATGGTAGACACCAATTCATAAATGAATTGGATCTATTACAATGCTTACATATCCCATAAATATTGGGAAATGTAATTGGAACATGAACGTACGGAATTTCACTTTCTTCGTCGATAACTCCTTTCGCTAATAATTCTGGATCCAAATCTCCTTGATGCTTCTCCGTATCTCTTGATGTCATACTTAAGTATGTTAAATGCTAAAAAAAAATAAATAAATAAATTATTTCATTTAACATTAGTACTGCGCGTGCAAAGTAAAAGAAAAAAACGATTATTTAGGATAACTCACTCTTATCATCTTGAAAAGTAAAATGGTAAAAAAATATAATTTGAATAATGTCTCAACCTTGTATTAATTTTATTTGTGAAAAAAAAAAAAATAAAACTCATGATACCTTTATATACGGGAAAAAAAAAGCTAATAAACACAGATAATACAGATTCGGTTCATTCAAATAGTCTTGTTTGTCGAGAAAGGGCGTGTGAAATATCACGTCATTGCTTAATGCATTTAGCTTATTCCTATTAGGGAAATTTTTTATATCTGTTCATTGTTGATAATGACACCTTTTTTTCCCAACTTCTTTCACTTTTAAAAGCTTTTGGTGATGGGACATGACCATTTGTATGTCATCAGCTAATATCCGGTGTTACTCGGTCATCAAACACTAAATTTCATTATTAACCCTTCTTGGATATCCCGTCGGGAAAATTAGTTAGAGCGTTAGTGTTAAATTACCAATTTATGAGTCATACACTTTGCTTAAAATTGACAAAATCGTTTAAAATTAGCTAACGTATGAATGTAAAAAGAGAAATTATTGTCGACCCTGCCAAGAAAATAAGATCTTATTCCGACCAAATTAATAAAGCGACGATCAGAACTAAAATATCGTCAACGTTAATGCACAAAATCAAAAAATTTCATAGATGATTATACACATGATTATCTGAAGGTCTCTGAATGAGTATCAAATCTTGGAACTTCAATGTGTCACGACTCGAGTCACACAATTTGCAAGCTATGACACAGGATAAAATTCAACGCGTTTACACGATCTAGAAGCACATATAAAGTTTTTGTTATTATCTTTTTAAACCCTAAATGTTTCAAATTCTTCTCAATCTGATACTTTCCTTACCCACCCACCATCTGTCCTCCCGGTTGTTTTATGCCATAATTCTTGACTCAAATTCCGAACTAAAGTCTCATATACTGTATATTTGCCTTTATCTAGTATTTAGCGTTCATGCAGCCTTAATGCTTATCGTAATACTTTGACCACAAATTTATTCACGTCGTAAAACTGCTCCTAAATGCATGCTTCAACGAATATGACTATATATAAAACTTAATGGTTAATATATAATAATAATAATAATAATAATCACAATATTTAACAAATATAAATTATCTAATTTTTTACTACTAAACCCAGTTTATTTTCTTCTATAATCATTGTTAAGAATTTTGGCAATGTGAGAGTTCAACAGTGCAGTCTTGTGGAATAGCTTCAAGGAATTATTTGCTTCACTATCAAAAAAGTCGCCATTTTTGTTTGGATGGAGTGTATCTTGCACCAGAAAAACCATTTGATGAAACATAATCTAGCATTTCGGATTTTCCAAAGGAAATTGGGAAGGTTTTCGTTGTTTTATTCCATAAAGATAGCGGGTTTGTTTACCAAGTGAGAGAATGTAAGGTAATAAATCCGACTTTTATCCGTCATTGTAATCATTTACAAAAACGACATCACATCGCAAAGATGGTTTTGAGATAAATTTCTGGTTACTTTTGTTTAAAATTGTAGAGTTTATTTGTTTCATTGAAACCTAATATATGATGACCGAAATTTCGTTGCAAACCCCTGGAATTTCTGACTGAAAGATCAACTAGTCAAAATTTTCATGACATTTCAAGGAACAAAACTTACACACTTTATCAATTAAAAAGGGCAAAGCGAACATTTTAATGGATTAAAAGTTTCATTTAATATCCAATTATTTGAAATGTTTTGAAGAGTGAGTGTTGAAACCAGGTAAAACTTTAACCAAAAAAACAATCAGAAAATATGATAAAAATTTTAAAAAGCGAATTCCAAATTTGTATTATTAATAATTTGATCAGCCGATTAACTATATTTGGTTATATGTGCTACTTTTTTTAACCAATTTTTTTTTATCATTTTTATCTAATTTGATTTAAGCAATCTTTTAAATCTATTAATATATTTTTTTAACGCAAACCCATTTAATAATAATTCCAATAAATTGATACAAACATTTGGGCCCATTTAGTCACTAAAAGACAAATAATTATAACATCTAAATTGAATCTATAATTATATATATATATATTTCTTACTATTTTTATATATTTAAATTTTATATTATTTATAAAATTATTTAAAATAATAATTTAAATATTACTTTAAATAATTAAATTATTTATTTATATTTATATTCATAAAGATTAAAATAATGCTAATTTTATTATTATTATTAATGATGCTAGACGAAACTGAAATATTTAGTCATATGACAAAACCGAAACCATTGTCTTTAATAATTAAAATGCGAAATGCTGAAACTTTATTTCCATAGATTTTAACTCACAATTTTTAATAATATTTATTTTACTATAAATTCTAGAAATTTAGAATTTTTGTAAATAAAATATTATTTATTATGTTTATTATATGGAAAGTTTAATAGAAAAATTGAGTTCTGAAAAATTTTTTAACAAAATTTTGATTTTTATTGCATTTGATATTATTAGATTAAATGTAATAAGATCTTAATTTTAGTCAAAAAAATTCTCAAAGCCTGATTTTCCTAGCAAACTTTTCATATAAATAATTCTTATCTATAATATTAATTAGTAATATTTTTATTATATATTTAATTAATATAAATAATAAAAGGATAAATAAATAAAAATTTATAATTTATATATTATAAAGCAATTTAGTCATTTAGTTATTTGCTAAAAGTTTAGTCAAAATTTAGACTTTAGAATTTAATCAAAAAAAAATTTGACAAAAGCTTAGTCATGATAAAAATAATTTAAGTAGGTATCACTAATTATTATATAAAAATTATTATAAAAATTATTATAAAAATTATTAAATATATTATAAATATAATTGTTATTCATACTTTATAATAAAATGTTATTCTATTTCAAATTTCATATTATATTTAAAATCTTATATTTTAAATTTTATGTCTTATATTTTAAATTTTATATAATTTATATTATATTTTTATGTATATTTTAATCAATATGCTATTTATAAAATAATATAATACTAATAAATTAAAATCTTTAAAATTCATTAGTTATTATAATTTTTTTTTTTAAAAATTTAGAAAAAAAATAAAATTTAAAATAGAATAAGATAAGATTTTATTTTATATCTATTTATTATAATATATATATTAAAAACTTTTTTATACTAAATTTTAAGATATTGTATTATTTTTTTTATAATAACTTTTAAAGTTATAAATAATATAATTAAATAAAATTATTTAGTAAATATTAAATTTATTATATACAATTTTTATAGAATTATAAAAAGTTTTTTGAAAATTTCTTATTATTTAATATAAATAATTAAAATATTGTATATTATAATAATAAAAAAGATTAAATTCTTTTTTTTATTAACTATTATTATACGAGTCGATTGCAAAGTCTACTGACTGAAAAGTAAACTTCAACGCATATAGCAATGTTTTAGGTATCTGAAGGATAACAATTTATGTTAATAATCCTAAAGTCTTGTTGGCGTCAATAGAATTATCAAAGTAAATCACTACAATCAATGTATTTGTTTATATAGGAGAGCAATAATGATAGATTAGATTTTATGATACGAGTTTAACTAATTAAAGTTATAATGTAAAAGGTTGGTTTATTAATTAGAGAAATTAAGATCAATACCATTTAATAATTTAAGTAAGCTCTTGTTCATGAACTTACAAAATTAAAGAATAAACAATGAACTAAATTATATCAAAACTATATTAGGAAAACTATCTAATAATCAATATCAAGACTATCTAGCTTGATTTTATTAACTGAGTAATTATTTGACTTGTAATTCACTCAAGATTAACTAACTATTAACTGACTATTAACTCACTGACTTATTTTCTAACTATTAACTAACTTATATCTGACTACTGGAGATACATGAAATTCCTATCCTATTTATACAAAACTTTGGATCTAATTCTATTACTAAATTAAGATAAAGTACAACTTAATAAACTACAGGAACCTTGTAAACATTGTTAACTTAATTAACAGGTTTAACTAAGTAAACTACATTAACTATGTAAACATATTTAATTTCGTTAACGACGTTACCATCGGTTTCGTCGTTATGATAGTTTTCATCGTTTCCGTCGTTTTCGTAATTTCGGCCGGTCGATCGCTAATTCGCGTTAAGGAATTACGACTCCGTTTAGTAGTGATCTACGGAATTATACTTAACAATCTTTTCGAATTATCTCACTAAATATTGGTCCAATCAGGTGGTCCAATTAGGTAGGTATCTCTCTCCTCGACATAATGTCACCAATTACAAGAAGACAAAGCAACTACGGAAAAAAACCTGAACCATATAATAAAAATATCTCAAACAACGCAGACGACAATATAGAACTTGCTACCTCGTCTACTCTAGACAACAACAAAAATAAAAACATCGAAATAACTGAAAAAACTACAAAACGACAAAAAATAGAACTGCCAAATAATAACACTATTTTACCAACAACAGAAGCTCCTAAACAAACTAAACAAACTCAGATTTCTCTACTACCAGTACCTACTGCTACTACAACAAACTTTATTTTCGAAAACTCAGAAGTTTATGAAATGGAAGTTGACTCAAGCAAAACAAACTCTTCCTTAAAAAAACAAGGAAATAGCACCAACGACTCTATGCACGCGAAAGTTTCCAGCAGCAACAACGAAAACACTCCTCCTATTTCCCTATTAGAAAAAGGAAAAAACAAACAAATTTCTTGGGCTGACCAAGTAGAAAACAAAATAAACGATAACGACCAATCACGTGACAAAGATAAAGAAGAAATTCCCTTCAATATTATTACATCCCCGACGCGTTTTTTCGCATCTG
>CAJVPP010000008.1:0-73488 GCA_910592005.1 Funneliformis mosseae | reverse complement strand
TGGCTTTTGTAAACTTTTTAAGCAAATTTCCTTTTTCTGAATACCGGTAAGAGAAGCCCTAGTTCTTTTTATTTCAGGAGTATTTTTGTCTTTTGGCATTTTTGAATAAAACGTTTATCAAAAAAATTTATGATGCAAGAATCATGATCGGTTTGATTTAATAATGTAAAAACAATGTAAAATTTCCTTTAATAGTTATTATAGAAATACATTTACTACTAAAAAAAAAATTCGTTATAGCCCTTAAAATTTTGACAAAAAATTCGATATCAAAAAAATTCGTTTAATCAAGTATCATTTTACTATACTTTACTATAATCTGTATTACATTACTGATTCATTATATGTTATAGTAAAATTTATTAGAAAAATTCAGTTTATTTAAATTATATAACTATATATAATTTGGTACCACTCATGTGATTCGCAATACTATGAAATTCGGAATACAGAAATTCATTATAGACCACTTCGACTGTAGTAAAAATTAACAGAATTAAGTTAGACATTTTGTCAAATTAAAATAAATTTAAATAAATAAACTTACTCTAGATATAATTAAATTTTTAAATTAAGTAAATTAATTTATATTAATAATAAATATTCTTATCATATTAAATATATATATTCTAATATTTAATGTATTTATATTATCACTAGAGAACGGGGATCGTGATTAAGTCCAGAATAATCTTAACTAAAAAAATATTGCAAAAGCCAATCAGCATTGACTCAATTTTTAAGCAGACGGATATTAGGATACTTTACGTAAATATATATAGTCCTTCACTTCGTTTCAGACTAATAATAAAGAAATATAGTGTTAGAACAAGAATTATTATTAGTAAGAGATAATAATATATTATTAGAATATAATATAAAGAGTTAATTAAACTTTATAAAAAAGAAAAATTTAATAGATATATAAAAAATATAAATATAAATAATTTCAAATTATATCATTACTATTCTTTAAGAAAATATTTATCTACTATAGGGATGTTAATAATTAAATAAAGTAATATATAAATAATGTGAATGAAAAATTATTTTTGCTAAATAAAAAATAGAATACAATATAAAACAGATATAAATTGATTCAATTGAAATATAATTATAGTATATAATTTTATATATGTGTATTATTAATAATAAGAGAAAACAAATTAATTTATTAAAATCTAATTTATTTATAATTATATAAATAATACTAATATTAATAAAATTTTTAAATATTATATAATAATTATTAAATTTTAGAAGAATAAATCAAGAATTTGATAAAATTTATAAAAAGTGATAAACAATTCTTTTGTATTTTAACTAAATAGTATAAAATTATAATTATAATAATATTTTCTGTAAATCTTTTTATAAAGAATTTTTTGAAATTTTTTAGAAATTATATTTTTTACTTTTTTTTTTTTTTTTTAAAATTTTTTATTCTTCTTTAAAATCTTTCAAATTCATTATATCTTCTTTAATTAAATTAATTTTATAATATTTTCAATAATTCATTCTTAAATAATATATATATATAATTAATAATAATAATTATATAAATCTTTTAAATTAAACTGAGTTTTATAAAATCTATTATTTCTTTTTCATGAAAATTTACAAAAAGTTTTAATAAGATAATTCCTAATATATTAAAAATTTTTATTATAATAAATAAAAATTCTTTTACTTAGCTATAGAAAATAAGTATTCTTTAAAAGTTTTTAAAATTTTTTAAAATGAATTTATTCTTTTTTATTAACTTTCTCTTATTTTTTTAAGAATAGATCTTTCATTTTTTTCAGATAGAAGATAAATCTTTTTTGAGATTTTTGGGATTTTTTTTTTAAGAGTAGATTTTATTCTTTTTACTAATTTTCTTTTCTTTTTTAAGAATAGATATAATTTTTATATATTAAATAGTGTTTAAGCATTCTTCCTATATAATATTTTTGATATAAATATAATATTTTTTATTATTTATTTTTTGTCTTCTTATTAATTCATTTAAATTACTTCTAATAGAATTAATTTTTAAAATTTATGGATTAGCAATTTATAAAAGTTTTTAAAAAAAAAGTTATACTTTTTTAAAATAAAGTGTTTTAAAGAATTTTCTTCTTTTTTAATAAGTAATAAAAAAAGATTACAAAAAGAAAAAATATTCTTAAATGATCTTAAATAACATTATTTTTATTATATTTTAAAATAACCAATCAAAATTGACTGCTAATACTAATTATAAATTTACCTTTATAATTTTAAAATTTATAATTTACTAACTATAAATTTATCTTTATAATTTCAAAACTTTATAACTTACTAATTATAAATTTACCTTTATAATTTTAAAACTTATATAATTTATTAATAAATATACTTCTGAATTCTAATATATTATAGTTAAAACATTATTTTATCTCTAAAACTTTCAAAATTAATTTAAAATTCTAGAATTTTAGAAATTTACAAATTCAGCTAGTAGTTTTAAATTTTATTTAAATATTACTTTAATTATTTTAATTAGTTTTGTATTATACTTATAATTTAATTTTTTTTTAATTTTTAACTTATTTAACTTTTATATATTATTTAAATAAACATATAATCTAATATTATTATAAAGTTTTACTTTTTTATTATAATAGAATTTTTTATTTTATCTTTTTAAATAACTAAAATGATTTTAATAGTATTCTGAATTCACAAATTTTTTAAAAAAAAACTTAAAATCTAATCTAAAAATTATGCAATATAAAGATTAAAATAATATTTTTTTTATTATATTAAAAAAACTTCTAATTAATCTATATTTTAATTAGAAGTATAAGATTGCATTTTTACTTAAATGATAATAGTAATACTTTCAATCAGTATGTATTTTAATTTATAAGTATCAATTTGTATTTTAAGCTTTACTTTTGTAAATTTTATTTTTTTCTTGAAGTTTTTATTTATTACTAATTTCTATTATACTATTTTACAAATATTTAATTATCATACTTCTTGTAATATATAAATTTTAAATATTTAAATAAAAGTTACTAGTCTATTAAAAAGAACTTAATATTAGTAATTAAACCTTTTTGAAAGATTTATATTTATTTAATATTTATTATTTTGATAAAATTTTTTTATTAAAAAATAATTTTAAAAAATTATTTATAAAATAATGATTATTTATTTATTTTTTATATTTATTTATAGAAATATTTTAAAAAAATTATTTATTTTTATTTAATTTTAATAGGTATTAAATAGCAGTAATTAATAATAAATTACTTGCTACAGAAATTTACTACATAATGCTATTTATTTATAATTTAAAAGATAATGTTTTTCTAAAACTTCATATATTTTTTACATGTTAAATAATCATTTTTTTAACTATTGAATAATAAATCATATAAATTAAAAATAATAAAGAATTTTTTTAATTTCAAAATTTTGAAAAATAAATAAAATAAATTCCTTCTTATATTTAAAAAAATTTGTTTATTTTTAATTTTTTCTTTTTTGAGATATTAGCTATTTGTAAGATTTTCATTTATATATTATGAAATTATGAAAATCCAATTAAATATTAAATTAGATTTTATTTGTAAAATCATATTAAAAAAAAAAAAAAAGTTTTTTATTTAATGATAAGAATTTTTTTATTCAAATTAAAAATAATCAAAGCTTATAAATATATATTATAATATATAAGTAAATTTAAAGGCAAAACCATTGAAAGGATAATATTAATATTATCAATTATTTTAAGAATAAGATTTTTATTTAATCAAAAGCAATTTTAAATGCATCAGAATTTATTTCTCAAAGAATATCAAGTGTAGGAATTACTAATTTTTTAATATATAAGCGAAACAGCTGCAATTGATGTTGTTTTACTACTTCGGTTCGAGTTGTTCAAAATGTTCATTTAATAAATTTGTTTTAAACTTTAAACTTATAAGGTGGTTTTTATTAAAATAATATCCTTAAGATCCCAAAGTTGTAATTGGCCACCTTGGTAAGTGGTCAATGATATATTCATCCACTAACCCTATACGAAAACGTTCCACGCCTGCCCACGCAACCATAACGCCATTATCAGTGCATAGGTGTGGTGGCGGGCAAATTAATGGAATGTTATATCGCTCGGTTGCCAATGATTCCAAACTAAAAAATATATCACGTAAATTGTCATCTCAATGTATTTAAAAGAATACCTTTATTTTTTTTAAAAAAAAAATTACAATACCTTGAACGAATACTTTTGTTACTTGCTACGCCTCCACTCACAACTAAGGCTGTTAGAGTTATGTCCTTTTCCCTACACCACCGGAAAGCCAATTCTAATTTATCTGTTAAATGAGTTATAGCTGTTTTCTGAAAAACCGATGCTAAATCTCTTTTTACGATCTCATCGTCTAAATCTAAGTCATTATTTTTAATCAACGTACTTATTGATGTTTTTAACCCACTGAAACTTAAATCCATCGCTTCTTTTCTATGTTTGTCTTTTGTCATTGGTATTGGAACTTTATATTTCTTGGGGTCTCCTTTTTCAGCAACTCGTTCTAAAGCAGCACCAGGTCCACCTCCACGACCTTTCAACCAAGGTAGTTTAAGTAAACGAGAAATTTTATCATACGCTTCCCCAATTGAATCATCTACGGTTGTTCCAAGTTGAGTATAATGATTAACACCATGTGCTACCAATATAAGAGTGTGTCCACCTGATATTAAAAGTGTTAAGAAAGGAAAAGGTACAGGAGTTGGTTGAGTGAGACGTGCTGTAAGTGCATGAGCTTCCTAAAACAGATAGACACGTTTTGATGTTTAAAGTTATAGCTAAAAGAAGATGAATTATTTTATCTCTTTCATAAATCAAAAATTGATGAATGACGTTATAAATTAATTGAAAATACATACCATATGATGAACGCCTATTAATGGTTTTCTACAAATGAAATAAACAAGGAAAGATAAGAGAACTTTCATTTCCCTTTATTTTATTATTTGTTTTTGTACTTACCGAAGTGCGGCAGCCAAAGCCTTTCCGGCACTCAATCCATTTCCTAGACAAGCAGGAAGTCCCGGACCTCTTGTAACTGCAACAACATCAATATCCCTTGCGATATCCAAGTTTGCTTTATCCAAAGCCTCACGTATCACAAGCGGTAAATGTTGTTGATGACTTGACATGGCCAAATTTGGAACAACACCTCCATATGGTTCGTGTAATTGTTGTTGAAGATGGATAGCCTCGCTTATAATTTGACGATCTGAATTCACAATTGCGACTCCTGTATCGTCACAAGAAGTTTCAATTCCGAGAACTGTAAAAGGTGATTTTGTAACAGGACTAAGTATGGAATAATTTCTAGACCGACGAAGTCTGTAAATATTATTCCGTACGTGTTTTAAAATAATAAGCATCATGATGTTTAAAAAACGATTTTTGATTTAATGCTATCGTTTTATTGGATGATAATTTTTTGGGGGTTTGACTAGATTATCAACGTCTGAACACTAAGGAAATCATTAGCAATAAAATTTTGATATTATAATTATGACAACTCTTGCGAAGGTATTTACACATAAATCAACTTCACCGGCCATTATCATTCCAAATAGTGGAGTAGAACTCTCGTACTCTCAGTTATTTAAACAAATCAATTCACTTCAACAACAACTTATTGAAAAATGTAATATAGGATCACAAGAAGTTATTGCAATTGTATTACCAAATTCGTTAGAATTTACGGTTGCATTTTTAGCAATTACGTTGTTTCGAAATATAGCGGCACCGTTAAATCCAAATTATGCAGAAGATGAATTTAAATTTTACATAGAGGATTCCAAAAGTAAAGTGATGATTGTACCACAAGGTTGGGTACAACAAAATAAACCTGCCGTAAAGGCCGCTAAAGCTTTTAATGCAGTAATTTTTGAAATAGTATGGGATAATCATAACCAACAGATTAATTTGGGAGTTCAGAGTGGAAAGGCGATAGGGGGAAAGTTTAAAGAGCGAGATCCTTATCATACCGATGTTGCCCTCTTGTTACATACATCCGGAACGACCGGACGTCCCAAAGGTGAATTAATATTCAAAATAAATAAGGATCATTCACCACCTCAATAATAATCATAATCTTCAATTGACGAATTTTAGGTGTCCCACTTACTCATCATAATATCATAACCACCATGAGTAATATAATTCGCACATATAATTTGGTTCCAAGCGATCGCACTTTATTAGTAATGCCACTTTTCCATGTTCATGGTTTAATAGGTGGAATGCTATCCACTTTGTTATCTGGAGGGACAGTCGTAATTCAGCCTAGATTCTCTGCGACTGATTTTTGGAAACACTTTTTACAATATGAATGTACTTGGTACACTGCTGGTAAGAGATAAAACTTAATAATAAGTTAAAGAGAACTTTAACGGATTCTAACGAATGATTAAATCATTATATAAAGTGCCAACAATCCATCAAATTTTATTACGCCATCCTCCTCCAAACGGAGGAGCCCCTAAATTACGTTTCATTCGTTCATGCTCATCATCACTTGCACCGAGCACTCTAAGTGAACTTGAAAAAATATATCAAGCACCTGTATTGGAGGCTTACGCCATGACCGAAGCAGCACATCAAATGACCTCCAATCCATTACCACCCTTACCGCATAAACCTGGATCGGTTGGGTTTGGTCAAGGAGTTCAAGTAACAATCTTGGATCAAAATGGAAATCCAACTGAAGAAGGCGAAGTTTGTATTAAAGGCGCAAATGTAACATCAGGGTATCTTAATAATCAATCAGCTAATGAATCATCATTTACAAAAGATGGTTGGTTTAGAACAGGTGATCAAGGTAAATTTGATAAAGATGGATACTTATTTTTAACGGGACGTATTAAAGAATTGATTAATCGTGGAGGAGAAAAAATTTCTCCTTTGGAGATTGATTCGGTTCTTTTATCACATCCTTCAGTTGCTGAAGCTGTTTCTTTTGCTGTACCTGATGAAATGTATGGACAAGAAGTTCATGCTACCGTGATTTTGAAAAAGGAACAACAAATCAGTGAAAAAGAATTACAAGATTATTGTGGAAAACAACTTGTTAAATTTAAGGTACCAAAGAAAATTTACTTTACTGACGTTATGCCTAAAACTGCTACCGGTAAAATTCAAAGAAAGAATATTAGTGAAAAGTTCTTTAAACCTGACAAGGCTAAAGCAAGATTGTAATGCTCAATGCAAATTTATTTATGTATTATAGTAACTAAATTATTGTAATCAATATTAAATGAATCATAAATAATATTTTATTATTGCAAGTTTGGATTTTTGACCTATTGATAATTTAAAAGTCATGAAATCAAGTTAAGCGGATTCCGTTGTGAAAAATGCACTTAATAAATCATCCCGAGTACATTCACTTTCTACCAATCTTTTGTCAGTTTCAGCATTTTCGGTCCATTTGATCAAGGTTGGAATGGATTTTAGTTGAATTCTTGGATGAAGCCTGTAAGGATTATCAGGTCTCCCTCTATATCTAATTTTTATTTATTTATTTATTTTTTTTTTATATTATTAATTAAAATAATTTCTAAAGACTTGGAACCGCTCCAAATGACTTACTCTGCTCTCGTTCCGACAGGAACTTCAATTAACACGGAATCAGCAGTTGTTTTTTCAAGATGATGACGGATAAGAGGATCAGCTGGAGGTTACATAGATTGGATAATTTAAATAAGATGCAATGTAAATGTATTTATGTTTTAAAGCTTGAATTGTAGAATATATAATTGTGAAAATTTTACCGTTTACGCAATCTGGACACCACGATTTTCCAGTATTGGGATTCTCATTGCCTTTTCGTATGATGCATTTATTATTTGTAGATAAATGTAACACGAAAATTATTCTTGCAATTTTTACATACCGAATAGGACAACAAATATGTTTTGCCCTTTGCGTTCTTGAACAATTCTATTGACGATTTTGTCGAATTCATTAAAAGCCGAAATTCGCATAATTTGTACCATTTTGTTTTAAAACGTACGAGGAGTGGGTAAAACTTAAAGCAAGGGCTGGTTATATATTAGAATTAGGGGATTTGCAAAACAAATTACAAATAGGAATCATGCGATCCAGTTTTTTCTTAATTTAAAATTCTTCCTTATTAGGATAGTTAAGTTTACACTTCAAGTATTAAAATATACTACAAAATATTCACGTGTACGTAGATTCTATGAAATCGGTTCCGTTCTATTCTTTTTAGCTTAAATTAGTCCGATTCACAAAGCACACTATTATAATGTAGCTTTGAGCCGTCTGTGCTTCCAATCTATTTCTCGATGCTTGCCTAAAATATTCGAAAAAAGCCTGTTCCATATCTTGATAGAAGTAACCTCGCAATTGGATGCTCTCGTGTTGCCGGATCTACCACTAAAGTATTTGGCATTAATTAATTGATCGGTAAATTCCTTGTGATTTTTAAATACTGAGAACACACTGCGTTTCGGATCTATATACGAAGAAAGAGCTGCACGTTCTATCGGCTCCAAAAGAATCAACATATCCCTTTTTAAAATATATTAGTTATCGGTCAATTAAAGAGAATAAAAAAAAAAAAAAAAATTTTTTAAAATCTGACTATTAACTATTGGTTTTAATCCTTGTGAACTTTATTTGCCTTTTTCGCTTCAAAATGATTGGATAAAAAATACTTAAAAAGAGAATTCATTCTTCTCATTTCATTATCACTTTTTCAAATCGCATTTATTTTTCTTTTAACTTCTCTACAAAATAGAAAATTTTTATACTTGCTTGAGGCAAGTTTTTTTTTTTTATACATTCTTTACTATCAATTTTTTTATATCAAATCATCCGACTACATTCTTTCTTTATCCTTTTTTTTACGTAAAGAAAAATAATATAAATGCATTCTATCTTTATTTCTTCCATATTGTTATTATGTTCTGCATTATTCGCTTCAGCTGATTATGGTGTATCTAGTCCTCCTGCTGGAGAAATCTTTAAAATTGGAGATAAACTTGAAATAAAATGGACAGTGGGAAATATCATAGAACCTTCTGTAGATGTTAAATTGGTTCATGGTCCCGCCGAAAATTTACAATTGTTTAGAAAGTTATGTACACTTGATCCAAAAGAAGGAACATGTACAACTATTGTCGACGAAAGTATTCCTTCTGGAATTGATTATGCCATTATCGTGGCTGGAAAAGAAACTGGTTTTTCAAGCTACTGTAAGACATATGTTTTATTTTAATCATTTTTTTTTTTTTTTTTTTTTTCATACGTTATATCCCTTTTTAATCACAATCGTTAATTCTTTCTTTTTAGTTACTATTCAAGCTAAAGGTCCTCTTCCTGAAAATAAGGGATGTCCAAAAATGGGTGGTAAGGATTGTCCTGAAAATCTCCCTTGTTGTAGTGCATCCGGTTTTTGTGGTGCTACCGAGGGACATTGTGGAACCGGCTGCGATCCGAAACATAGCTTTAATGGAAAATGTCAACTACCAGGGACATCTCAAAAAGAACCAGTTAAAGAACCAGTTAAAGAACCCGAACCCACACCCGAACCACCATCAAACTCTATAAATAAATGTGGTGATGTCATCTGCACTGCCGAATTTCCTTGCTGTAGTGAATTCAACTTTTGCGGTTCTACTCCTGACCATTGCGGTAATGGTTGTCAAGCCGGTAAAAGTTTTAATGGAGTTTGTATCACAAAAGGAGATAATCTTGTCAAACAAAAAACTTCTCTAAGATCCTCTGTAGCTGTAAAGTGTGGAAAAGAGATATGTAATTCCTTGGCACCATGCTGTAGCGAAAAGAATGTTTGCGGTAATTTAATTCAAAGTTTTTTTTTATTGTTATAATGAATTGGTCAAGACAAATATTAATTCATTTATGTCTTTTCATTACAGGTGCAACCTTCAAACACTGCGGGAAAGGTTGCCAAGTCAAAAAGAGCTTGAATAAAAAATGCAGAAAGTAAACAACAAACAAGAATAAAATTTCAACAAACCTCTTTGATAAAAAAATTCCCTTTCCACCATTTTCATCTCGCCGAACCTTTCAATCCCTACACAAATTTCGACGCATCAAATGAAATTATTTTAACCTGGTTTATATTTTTAAAAAAAAGATTATAATGTAAATATCACGTGATATGCATTTGCCAATCGTTAATTAGATTTATAAGCTGTTATTTTTTATTGATAAAAGCTTCTATAATTTTTTTTCTAAACCAATCCAAATTTTAATTACAATTACCTTTTATATATCTCTAAAAGAATCTAATAAATTTAATTGCAGTAAAATAAATATAAGTTATAAATGATTCAAATAATTATAAGTTTATAATAAAATTAATTAAAAAATAAAAAATAATTAAGTTATTTATAATTTATATAAAATTACAAATAATTTAAATTAGATTAAAAATATATTTAACTATCATAAAGTAGAATATTTTTATTTCATATCAGAAATACAGTACTTCCTCTAATAATATGCTAACGCCTAACCCTAACTAACCCTAATCAAGATCATAACCAAGCCTAATTTGTTGGCTGTTGACCAATTTAGCCAGTTGGCTAAAATTAGCAGCCAAAATCACTAATCAGTTAAATCAGCCATATATCACATGACTTTGCTAATTTTGGCTTTGTTTTATTTGCAAATTGCAATTTATTGTAAAATTGCAAAATTTTTGATAGCTCTAACATTCAAAGTTTTGCAAATTTACAAAAAATTAATGCTACTAATATTTTGAAATGTTAAAATTCTTGCAAAATAGAGTATTCTAAATGTTAGAAATATCAATTTTGTAATTTTACAATTTTGCAAGAATTTTAACATTCTGAATTTTAGAAATGTCAAATTTTAATGTAATTAACTAATTATGTTTCTATTTCTTTTGTAAGCTATTATATAAAAAGATTTTTTAGCTAAACAAATTTAAAATAAAATTTGGCTATTTTAATCATAGCCAAACGGCTAAAAAATTATAGTCAAATATCAGCCAAATGATCAAATGTCAATACTGCTCTAACTTAGAGTCTACAGATTTATATATTTACATAAATTCATATTTATATACTATAATTTTACATTATATATGCATTATACTTTTAAGGTAATTTTATCATTTTTTGCATTTTTCACGTGATCTATTATATATTTACCATTTAAAGAATAAATATTTAATTGATCATTATGATTATCTATATTTTTTTTTTAAAAAAAAATAGTTTTAGTATCTAAAAGATTATTAAAAAATTCTTAATTTAAAATTTATTTTCATTTAAAAAATAAAAATTATATTGTAAATTTTGTAATTATGTAGTTAATTATAAGCGTAAGTCTGTTATCAAAGCTTATATAAACTCACTAACTCATTTAAAAAAGAAAAGAAAAGTTATTAAGAGTGCTAAAGCTTTACAAATAACTATTTTAAATATTTATTAAATTAGATCAAAAAAAACAAAAATTAAATTTATATCTTATTAAAATATTTACTAAAGCTGACATCTTACTTGAAAAGATTGATAAACTTAAATTTTTTTTTTATAAAATATTATAATAATAATAAGATTTTTATCTATATTTTATATTAGTAATTTTTTTATTTTAAATATTTATATTAACATCAATAATTAAAAATTAAAGATGAAGCTGTTAATGCAAATTATCTATGCAAAAGATATTTTTTAGCTATTTTTGAATCAGCAAAAAATATATTAATGAATAAATTAGCTAATTAAAGATTTCTGTAATTATGGATGAAATAATAGATAGTTGTGGAAGAAGTGTTCTTAATGTATTATTTAGTTATTAAAATAAAGCTATATTAGTAAATACCCTTTTTTAGAAACTGTTAATAATATAACAATTGTACAAGCTTTTCTTAATAATATTTATTCTTATAATATTTCTTTTATAATTTAATATTTTTTATTAGTGTTAATGTATCATATATGAATAAAGTTTTACCAATATCTTATTTCTATTAATATCACACTTATTTTATAACACATGTTTTGTTCATACTTATAATCTTATTAATGAAACTTAGTCAAATTTTAAATACTTTAAATTATTAGATATTGTAGTTAAACATATTAAAACATTATTTGTATACTTAGCAGCAAAAAAAGAAGATGGAAAGAACATTTGATTTCAAAATCTGTTTTTTTAATACAAATGAAAATTTATTTAATGAAGAAAGCATACAAGATTTATTTGTTAATTTACCTTCTTTACTTATTAAGACTAGATGTAATTCTTAGTTTAAATTTTTAATTTAGATGAAAAATTATTATCAACATATGGTTACATTTTTTATTGAAAAATATGCAGAAAAAAATTCTAATGTTATTAAAGAATTAAAAAGATTTTTCAAAATCAAAGTTTTAGTTTTTATATAGATATTTTAATTAAATTTATTTCATTTAATGCATAAAGGTAAATATTAAAAATATTTTTTATTATTTTATTATTACTAAAATATAAAAATTTAATATTTTTTAGATTAATATTGGATCTTGAATTTTTTAAAATAAGAAATTTGGTTATTGCTCCTTTGTTTTTTTTTAAGAATAGAACAAATAAGAGCATTTTTGCGAAATGGAATAAATAATCCACCAATTAGTGTAGAAATGATACAACTATTATCTCAGAATTATTAAAATTATGAATACCTTATGTCAATTTTTTCTGAAGCTTTTAAATTAGCATTGAAAAACTTTGAAAAACATATAGATACTCATTCTGCTTTACTATTATTCAATGCAATTCAATGTTTTAACCCTCAATTTATTTCAATCATCTCAAAATAGACATATTTTAACTAATTATAATTTGTCACCGTCGTCATCATTTAGGCGTGTAAGTCCGGTCATCTCTTTTGACATTTTATGTTATCAATTTGGCTGGCGAAAAAAAAATTCAGAAATTAAGTAAGATCAAATTATTTTTTTCTTATATTAGTTACGAAATTATTTTTTTTTTTAAAATTAAAAAAATAAAATAAAAGGAAAGAAATCAGAGAATCTTTTAAATGAAAATTTTGGGATTTAATATTTTGGGAATTTTTTTTTCACTGGAAAAATTCGACGAAAATCGAATTCTATAAAATTCAGGTGATTTTTTTTTCATTTTCGATTATTCGTAAAGTTTCAGAAAAGAAAAGTTCTTTCATTCTTTTATTTTTCACGTATGGAAATTTGGAAGGAAAAAATTTTTTTTTTTATTTGTGAGATCGATAAGAAGATAATTTTTTTTTCGGAAAAAAAAGAAATTCAATTTACGAAAAAAAAAAAACTATTAATCTTTTGGAAGAAATATGAATTTATACTTCTTGATTTAAAAATAAAATAAAATAATATAAAAAAATTCTGTATTACCAAATTAGGATTTATCATTTTTTTCTTCCTTAAATTGATCGCCCTTGTGAAGATCGAGATCTCTTAATTTATGCAAAAATTAAAGTTTGTCATTCATTCGCTAATCTATGCTTGATGACGTTATCATCGTTTCAAATTCCGATAATAATGTATCGGTAATTAATTCCCACGAGAAATTA
Source organism: Funneliformis mosseae (assembly GCA_910592005.1). Lineage (NCBI taxonomy): Eukaryota > Fungi > Glomeromycota > Glomeromycetes > Glomerales > Glomeraceae > Funneliformis > Funneliformis mosseae. The sequence goes on along the minus strand of CAJVPP010000008.1, from coordinate 59,869 downwards.
TTAAATATTTTATCTAACGAAATCAGTAAATAATAATATTTAATATACACAATGGAAATTCTCAAAAATAATTTCCATGAATGTTTTCCCTTGATTCAAGAAGCTATTGAAGGAGCCGATTTTATAGCAATTGACACAGAGTTGACTGGTGCGCAAGAATTTAAGTGCTTGCAATTTTTTCTTTGGGTTTTAACTTGCTAATCGCGTATTCTTCTGTTAAATAGGCTTGAGCGAACGCATTGAAAGAATAAAGTCATTTGATGATCCGCAGTTAAGATATACCAAAGTTCGAACTGCCGCGACAAAAGTATGTATTATACTCAATTCGATACTATCTATGTATGCTATTGAAAGTAAATAATATTTGTAAAATTTTTTTTTTTTTTTAGTTTCTTACCATTCAATTCGGGATATGTACTTTTACATATTCGGAAACGGAGGATACATTTATAGCGAGACCATTTAACTTTTATATATTTCCTGCAAATTCCGATAGGAGGGATTATCATGATACCTGTTTTATGTGTAGTGGGTCAAGTCTACATTTTTTATCAAAATGTGGATTTGATTTCAATAAATTAATTGCACAAGGTATGCTGATGATATATTGATTATTATTATTTATTACTTTTGTGAGCCGATTAATAATCTTTTACTTACATCCCATAATGTAAAGGAATACCATTTCTTAATAAAACAGATGAGGAAAAACTTACACAGAGAAGAGCCGACATCGCTCAAAGGCAGCTTGGTAATTTAAAGTTTTAGAATTTAATTGATTCTCCGTTTCTGATAATCTATTTGATTTTCATAGACAATCCGCCAGATGATGATACTAAAGCTTTCGTTGATAAAATTATGTAAGTCAATCGATCTTTTGACATTCTGTTAAATTTATCCAACCTAATATCTTTCACTGGAATCTTATTATGTATAACATTTCTTTGTTTTTAATCCGGAAAATCGAATTTTAAGGACATCTATCAACACATGGCTTTACGAAACAGACAAAGAACAATTAACGGTGGAGACTTTTACCGTGAGACAGAAGCGGTTGATCTTTCAGGAATATAGGCAAAGGTGGCATATATTATCTTTATATATCTTTATTCTAAGCATTTGATTTCATCTATCAATTTGATTATCGTTTATAGGTTCAAAGATGTTGCGTCGGCAGAGAGCAAAACGAAAAGTATCTTATTCTCACGAATGACGAAGGAACAAAAAGAAAAGAAATCAATAGATGATGCTGCCGAAGTATGTTCTACTTTTTGAGTTTTCACATAGATTTTTTATAAAGCTGCTAATTTAATATCATTTATTTATCAAGGCTCTATCTGCTAGCTTAAATTTCCGTAGTATTATTGAACTATTAATAAATTCCAAAAAACCTATTGTCGGTCATAATTGCTTGTTAGATATATGTCAATTGATACATCAATTCTGGGAGGATCTACCAGAAAAATTAAAAGAATGGAAAAATCTCGTACATGATTTGTTTGAAATGTGAGTTGAGAAAGGTCTTTAGATATCATAATTATAATATCTGAAATTTATTTTAAGTGTTGATATTTGAATGGAATTTGCCTTTCAAATGTAGCGTTATTGATACCAAACATTTGGCAGCAAGCCATCGAAAGCTGCAGGTATTTCACTCATAAGTTGATATTAGTTCTAGCAGACCATCAATATTTAATATATTTAATGTTATAAATCAGGAATTGTTACCAAAAAATGGAGTTCAGGATATTTTACAAACTGTTCAGGCACCACCCTTTGACGAAGCGCCGAAAGTTGGTAAATATTAAATTTTTTCTTAACTTACTTAATAATAACTTTCCTCCTTTTTTTTTCAGGTATTTTATAACTTTATTGTGATAATTTATAGTCCTGGACCCAAGATTCAAGCTTTACACTTTTAATGATGAATCACAAAATCACGAGGCCGGTTATGATGCTTACGTTACCGGATACAACTTTATAAGATTAGCAGTATACATTTTAAATGTAAAAGGTAAGCGTATAAACATTCTAGTAAATCTAAATTTTCTCTAATTAATACATATTATTTTAAAAAGTGGAAAATATAGATTATTACGCTAATTTTTATGAAGCTTTGATGGAAAGCTCTGAAGATCCAATGGAACAGGAACGGGAAGATGTGGATAAAGACACGCATTTGGTCACAGAGCTATTTAAGAACGAGAAAGTAACCCGTTTTTATAATAAATTACATTTGTTAAGATCTGATTTCAAATATTTATGTCTTGATGGTGAAGATGGAAGTAAGTATTTGAGAAATTTTTTTTCTCTATACAAAATAGTTTTCTAACATTTTAAATGTAGATCCACCTGCTAGACCAAATGGATTTTTGTTATCAAATATTCCCACTTCTTGTTCACAACAGATTCTTTATACTATATTTGGTGAGTTTGGTAATATATTCTTTCAATGGGTTGATGATACCCATTGTTGGCTAACAGTAAAAGACGACAAGAAAGCCAGCAAAGTCCCTGAGGGATTATTACGTAAAACAAAGTTATTTTCATCATATATGGTAGGTGGGAAAAGGCATCAAGTAGCTCAAGAAAAGAACATAACGCAAGAAATTGGTGATATCAACATCCAATCTTGGAATGATTGGATAAATGCAATACTGGATGCTAATTTAGAGGATAACAAAGATCCTGAGGAACAAAGCCCAGTTGATGACGAATCGATAGTTAACGGTGAGTTTATGTATATATATCGTTTGTTAATTTTAATCATCAGTTTCTTCATGTTGCTAATCGTGTGTTACTTTAGGTATAAATGGTAACATAATTGAAGATATAGAATTTGAATTTAAAAACAAATACGAAATGCCTAGAGACTATAGCAATGGTTGGGAATTAAATTCTGGTAAAATTGAAGATATGGAGAACACACAGGGTAATCAGGGTGATTGGAGCATTTCCCCAGTAAATGATTCGGATATATTAACTTTAAGTACTAAGCGTACTTTGTCGCCACAAATTTCAGCAAATGACGATTGTAGCGATGATACTAGTACTAGTAGTACGGCCAAGAAGACCAAACTTGGGTAAGGTTATCGTAAAGACAACCTTTTTTTTTAAAAAAAAAAAAATATATATATATATAAATATATTTCAAAAAAAAAATTAATTTCTCTAATACCGTGTCTTTATCCAATTTTTTTAAATCACTTTGAAACATTAATTTTTCCATTCCAATTCCATTCTTTTCTAAATGATATACTTAACCATACATGTTTATAATGAATATCAAACATTTTGTGAATTTTAAATACTCATGATATATAGAGCCTTTGGATTTCTACGTTCCTTTTTCTCTTCCTGAACGATTAAAATCAAATCTCTTAAGATCATCTTTACTAGAAAAGGTGTGAGGGTTTATTTCATTTAAGTATAGAATTGCAATTTTTTTAAAAATAGTTAAAACCATAAAAATTTTCATCTTTTTAGCATTAATTTCATTCAAATTTTTTGTTAATATTTATTGATTATTTCATGTAAACTTTAAAGTAAAATAATGAGAAAGTTTGATTATAAGTAATAAAAGCTGTTGAAAATTTAAAAGGTATAAAAAAAATAATCTCAAATATCTCACTTTAAAAAATACATTAAATTTCTTTATAAATAAATTTTAAAAAACAATATGTATAATAATAATCATTATAAATTCCAGTATAGCATTAATTATTATATAATATGGGGTATTTTGCAGACAAAGTGAATATTGGTATTACCAAGGATTTCAGGGATCAATAATGTTTGTTTAACATTACAAATTGTATTATCGATATAATGTGATCATGATATTCATCTAAACAAAAATAATTAATATAAAACTCATTTATATTAGATATATTATGAATCCAAAAATTACAGCACCATTAGAAGTATTTTGAAAAGGAACAAGGTAAAAAAATTGCTCCTTATATTTTCAGAATAAATGATACTCAGATACTAGAAGCTTATCTAAGAAAAGAAAAGATTACCTATGAAATTTACCAAGAAGAAAGAAAAATAATAAATGTTGAAAAAAGAAAGCATTATTGTGAATAATAACAAATCAATAATATAAACAAAGAAAACGTTGAATTAAAAGATCATCATTGTAAGATGAACAGTTTCAGCTTGCACTAAGTGTCAAATGAGCAATTCATTACTAGAGATGAGTAGTCCTAGCTTGCACTTAGTATTGAACAAGCAGTTTATAACTGTTCAAATCTATCTCTTAATCCATTCAAATTTTATTTCTGTTAAATGAATATACCTTCTATTTGTTGAGAATTTCTCGAGCTTTTTCTTCTTTTACTGTATCAAATGAATTAGAATCTTTCATTTCTTGAAGGTCTTTTTAATACAATCTAAAATTACTTTCTATTCTTATAAATTTGCGTATTACCTGATAAAAGTCTATGATGCATTTATAACACATAAAAGTTATTTTTTATGTATATGTCTGTAGCCAATCAGATCGCTTATTTTCTGATATAAATATATGGTATTAACTCTTCATATGATTGGCTAATTTATTTAATCATACAAGTAAATTATTCATTATAACGAAGCTTTATTCATGTTTTAACTAAAAATTCTATTTTACAGTTTTAGAAATAATATCACTTGTATATATTTATTAATCTACTACTTAGTTGACTATTTTTGCATCTAGTATTTAAATATAACTAAATTAATAATAATAACATATGAGAATACTTGTTTTCTAAATATATAAATTCTGTCAGTTTTTAAAATATACAGTATAATAACCTTTGATATAACTAAAAACACTTTTATCAATATTTCAGTATTTTATTAGTGAAATATTACATTCTCAAAAAGTATAATTAAGTTATCCAAGTATTGAATAATTGATTTACATCAGTCAATTAGACAAAAGTCCTACAAGGCTTATATCAAGAAATAATTCTAAAACGTTTAGAAAATTATATGTGAAGTTTTAATACTAATTAACTTATTAATTGATAGTTATTTTTTGTGTTTCAATATTTTTAAGATGAAAATGTATATTCCATTATATATTTCAGAAATTAAACACATTTAATTGTTTTTGATATACAAGTATATAATTTATTTAGTGATTATGGTAAATAACTTATTATGTGATCAATCAAAAAAAGAATAAGAAATATTATTATATTATCAGAATGTTATTATTAATTGATTTTATTTTATTTTATTTATTTTCAAAATACAGATATAATGAATAATCTTATCATATAATCATCAAGAGGAAAATAAGAAATATTATTATTTTATTATTTATTATTATATATATTTTAATTAATTTTTATTGCTTTTTTAAAGTAAAACATATATGTTATGCAATCATCAATAAGATATATAAATGTTATTATATTATTATTTTAAATAAAATATCTATTTAAAATTTTATATAATTTTTATATATATTCTAAATAATTTCTATATAATTAGTTAAACATTAATATTTTAAATATTTTCTGTATAATTTCTATATAAATTTCTGAATGATTTTGTATAAATTTCAGTATAATTTTAATATAATTTACAGTTAACTCTTGATATAACGAATTTTTTAAACAAATATAATAAAAATATACTTATTATAACAAAATGGCTAATCAATCTCTTAAAATCTTCACTATAGCCTTATAGTAAAGTTGAAGACTAGAACATAAAGTTTATTATAGTAAAGGTTGATTGTACATACAAATTTTATAACAGATTTAGTATATTTTCTGAAATTCAAAATAATTATCATATAATTTTAAGATAAATTATGTATTATTTAGTACATTTACTATACATTTATACACAGAATATCGAGTTTTTACAGAAAAATTTTATGTATTTTCTGAAAATACACTTATAATAAAATCACATATACAGTATATTTTCAATACATTTTCAGTATATTTTATATATTAAATTTTTTATAAAGATATAGATAATAAATGAATTATATATAATAAAAAAGAGAATTTTTTATATATTACATAAATTTTTTTAGTATATTAATAGAAAAATTCAAGATTTTAAAAATCTATAAGATGAACATAAAATTATATATATATAAAGATAAAGGTATATGAAAAGTAATAATAAGTATAATGACTTTAATAAATATCAAAAAATAATTAATTTTTAAAAAAAGATTGTGATTTTGATTGCTTTTTAAAATATTTTTAAGAAATAATTTGCAGAATTAAGAGAATCTTTTTAAGTTTTTTTTAAACTAGAATAAGACATATTTTTAATGGTTTAACTTAAGACAATAGATAGTAAATTAATAAGCACTAGTAGATATCTTAAAAAGAAAATCAGATCTAACAAAAGAATTTTTTATCATTAAGATTATAATATATTATTTGTCAAGAAGCTTATCTCAATATATTAGAAATTGGTAAAATTTATTTTGAAAATATTAAAAATCATCTGATAAACAATGGTCTTTTACTTAGAATTTATGGAAACATAAAAAGAATACCTTAATAGAAACTAAAATGGTAATTAATAAAAATATTATTGAAATAATAAAGAATTTTTAGAAAATTATACTAGCTTATTAAGCTTAGATAAAAGTGTTAATAGAATAACTTAATCAGTTATATTTTTACCAGCTGAAATGAATTATAAATTAGTGTATAGATATTTTCTAGATAAATTAAAAGAAAATAGCAAATTAAAATTCTTAAAATATAATACATTTAGAAAACTATGATATCAATAACATCAGAAATTCAAATTATAAGTTCTAAAACTGATTTATATAACATTTTCAAAATGGTTTACATTATAATGCTTGTTAAGAGAATGAAGTTAAAGATTTACTTAAAGATTTAAAAAATATCTGTTCAAAGCCAAATTAAAAAGAAATAATTATAATAAAAATATTAAATTAGCAAAAGAACAAAGAAAATTAGTTAATCAAAAGGTAAAACAAAATATTGCAGTATTGATGCTATAGCATATTATAGTTATAATTAAGTCTAAAATGTTCATATATCTATTTAAATCAACAAGTAAGTAAAATATATTACTTTAGTTATGTAAAGTTTATTTGTTTGGTATTCAAATAAAGTAGTAAGAGAGTAAATTAATTATATTTTTGATGAAAATGAAATTATAGAAAAAGGATCAAATGGCATACTGAATATGATTTTTAATGAAATTAAAAAATTGAATAAAGATAAAAAGTATTTAAAGATTACTTATGATAATGTTAGAAAACAAAATAAAAATAATGTAACTATTTGATTTTATTTATATTTAGTAATATGTGGTTATTATGAAAGTATTGAATTAAATTTTATAATTCTAAGATATACCAAATTCAAATATGATGGTGACTTTAGTTTAATAAAAAATTTCTATAAAAAAATAAGTATAAATTATATAAGTCATATGATTGATTTAATAAAAAATTTAATCTAGCAGAATTAAATAAAACCTAATATTATAAAGGTGGAAAAGACTTTTAATATTTAGATATTAAAGCTATTTTAAAAATTTATTTTAAGAAATTGTTAAGCATATAGAAATATCATCATTTTTTTTTTGAAGCATTTAATTTTGGTATTGTCAAAACTCAAGAAGTTGCTAATGAATCTTTGACTAAATTTAATTTATTGAAAATTTAAAAAGCAGATATTTTTGAAGAGATTAAATTTTTATTTATTTTAGTATTAACACTACCTTCTTTAGACTACAAAAGACAAGAATATTTTTATCATAATATTCATCTATTTGTAAAGAATTAGTTTAAAGATATTACTTGTTCAAGACCAATTTATACTGGCAATGAATAAAATAAAATCACCTCTATAACTTTATCACTAATCAATTTATTCTTTATTATTATTAAGTTTAATTTTTTAATAAATATTTCATTTTTAAAGTAAAAAGGTATTAAAATAATTTATATATTTAATATATTCTCATAAAGAAATCATAAAAAATATATAAGCATATATTAAAAGAATAAATAAAAAAAGAAATAAAAAAAAAAATTATAATAAATATTTTAAAAGAATAATAATAATAAGCAAATAAGAAACTATTAAACAAAATTAAAACATTAAAAAAGCAATTTTTTTTTTTTAAGTTTTCTAGTAATCGGTTATCTGAGGTATCTAAAGCTATATCTCATAAATCTAAATATCTTCTTGCTATTTCTCAAGCTGATCTGAGCTGCCAACACCACTAGCTTTTGTGATAAGTTATGCATTTTAAGTATTACATGGCTTTCTTTAGATGCTATTAATATGAAAGATTCTGACCAATTACTGAAAAGAAGAGTTTTACTAACCTAATTCAGAATAGCTATTCAATATAGTTAGTATATCCAGATTGTCAAAATCATCCTAAGAATTGAACTCAGATCTCTCAAACTCTAATTAGTTTTATAAATGTTATAGTATTTCAACTAAAAACTATTTATAATCCACAACTCTTGTTAAATTTAAGTTATACAGTATCTATCATTGATCAGTTACAGCCTATTATTAGGGATGATCTCCTTGTAGATGATGCAATACTTTTCCATTACAGACTAGCTCCCTTACATAAATTTCAAACTCAATCAATTCTATGTATACATGACTACTTGTATTGCCACATGAGTTCACTATATTCTACAAATTCATGATCTTTAACATATATAGTTTGTGCATATTCTATAATATTTATTCTTAGAATCAAACTGATAAATCTTGCAGTAAATTAATATTGTGATCTGCATTTAGCTAGTATTAAATTAGAATTTATTGCAGTATAACTACAATAGGAACTCACACTTTACAAATTGAGTCAAGGCTGTCAGACCTTTTAAAAAAGCAATTAGCTAATAAAAATCAAGAATTTAAATAGTTAAATAATGAAGAAATTAGATAATATATAATTACTGTTTTAAGTGAAAGTTATTAATCTGGAGCGTAGCGGAGGACTATTATGATTTAGGCTCAGTGATACAAAATATTGATCTGTCTGTCTGCTTAACTTATGAGATGATAACGTTCAGTTATTATATTTGTCAGTGTTGCTCGTGATCATTTTTCAAACCTTATCAAATTTATTTAAAAACTTTTTGCATTAAAAAAATTTTTTTGGCTTTATATTTTTTTTTTATTTGTATTGCCATTTTTTCTGAGAAATATGAATTAAAATAATATTTTGATACTTTGTTTCTATTTTTTTAACACTTTATACTGTTATGTTAAATTGTGTTTTCTTCTAGTATTAATAAAACTAGTCGTCTTTCTTCGAGCTTCCTTTCTTGTAACCTTTGCAAGTTCTTTATATGAAGCAACCTTTTAAACGTGAACTGTTTGAAGGAGATATCATTTAGTAAATAGACGTGTAATATTGCAATAAAAAAAGTTCTACTACAAACTCTTTGTTTTCAAAATTGATTTTGGTCTTTTCTAATATTAGTCCTTGGTTCTTGTACACAGTAATCACTCAGGAAAGACATAAGGAAACCTGTAGACGTGAACACTACGTTCCATTTTTACCTTCCCATGACCTTTTAATAGGCACGATAAGTACAACTTTGACGCCTTCTAGATTAGTAATTGTGAGTCCTTCATACTTCTCAAATGTGATGAATACTGCTACCGAAAGAGAAGGTGGCCCCCATTCTTCGAATATGATGTCTTATATGACTCCTATTGAGCTATTTACCAATTTACCTTCTGTTCATATATTTGCTGTTAATATGATATGTGTACCTTTTGCCAACAGTAATTGTGTTTCAAGACCTTTTACCGTTTCTGAGTTAGCTTGTTTAGCTTAAACTTCTCTGCTGTATATACCTACGATCTTGGCAACTGGTTGCTGCAATAATCTGAGTATGTCAATATTAATTTTATCGACTTTTTTCCACTTTATTAAAATTAATATTACGTCTGAGAATCTTTCTTGTTCATCTTGATTAAGGTTTTTTCAAATTGTGTGGTGAGAGTTTTCCAGTCATTTTAAACTTCTTTCTCTGTTGCATAATCTTAGAAACATGTTTTTAAATTTCTGTTATATTTCAGAATCACCTGATTGCCTTTGTATTATTTATTATTTATAAATAATTATATGAATAAATGGAATATAAAAGCTAAAGCATTACATAATTAAAGTTCTTTTTTGGTGAAAATTTTTTACATTAACAGGAAGTTTGAAGTGAATATCTTCAGAATATTTTTTTCACATCTCTGCCACATCCTGCGTCTTTTACGTTTTAGACTTCATAATAGCCCTCGCCATTCTCTAGTTATACTAATAATTCTGATATAAATGTGATTATTAAGATTATTAATTAAATTCATAATTATAGAAAAATTTATCTAATTTTTATAGGATATTTTTTACTAAAATAGCTTATAAAAGAGTAATTTTTAATACTTATAGTTATTTTTCTTATTATAAGTAAGAGATAAAAAAGATATCTAAATTAATTTTATTTAATTAAATTCTGAAAAAAGTAAAGAATTATTTAGAAAATGAATAAGAAAAAGCAAATCAAAGATAATTTAACCCTATAAGGAATTTTAAAAAAAAGGTATGAAGGATGAAATTTAATCAGTTAAAGTTGCTATGATTATTATAATCTTTGAAATCTTTCTTTAGATAATTTAATTAATAATTAGAATAAATTAACTAAGGAAAATTTTGATAAAATATCTAAGTAAAATTAAGAATATATAGAAAAAATTAAAAAATTAGAGACAAAATAAGAAAATTTGAAAGTAGAAATAGAAAAACTAGAAAAAAGAATCAAAATAGAATAGAAATAAGTTAAAAAAATTATAGCAATTAGTGAAAATGAAACAAAAATCAAGTAAAAAATATAAAAGAGAAAACTAAATACAGAGGGTTATCAAAGTTTTTGAACGATTTTTATGTAATATATAATATTTAATTTTTAAAACTCAATAAAAATCTATATTGTAACTTTATTTTATGGGTATTAAAGGCTACATTTTGTATTATTAAACTAATATTTAATTGACCACCTTCTGTCACAATCACCACCTGAATTCGTGCTAGTATACTATTGACTAAATTTTTAGTTACACCTTTTAGAATCAATTTCTATGCATTTTAACATCCCTTTTAAGATCAGAAAGGGTAGGCAGAACCAGTTTTAGCATGCCTTTTCAATGTGTTATATACTGTTGTTTTGCCTTATTCAAAAGTTTTTGCAATTTTATTATATGAATCACTATTTTTTACGATAAAAAATTATCATACTATTTTGCTCTGCAGTTAATTCATTATTTTTCCATTGTTATAGTTGTAGTTGTAAGTTGCAAAAAAAAGAGAAAAGGAAAATTTGAAGTTAAAATGTTATTTTAAGCAATAAACAAATAAACAAATATAAATATATATAAAACATTACCTTTTATATATATCAATTGCGTACTAAAAATAGCATTTAAAAACTTTTGATAACCTTCTATATTAGACATTTTTAGTAAAATAATTAAAAATAACAATGCAAAAATTAGTAAATTAGAATGAAAACTAGTTCAAGAAAAAGAAAAGGTAAAAATAACTAATAAGATAATTTCAAAAAAGATTTGCAAAATAAAAACTTTATCAAAAAAAAAAACCCTTGCAAATCAATTACATTTATTTAAAAAGGATTTATTTGCTTTACCTAAAAGCAAAGTAAATTTAAGCAATTAAAAACAAAATAAAAACTGAATTCCATCAATAGTAAAAAGTAAAAAATGTCAAATTTAAGAATTAGTTACTAGAATAAAGGTAAATAGATAATAAATGAGAGATCTAACTTATACACTTTAGATTTAAAAAGAATAAATTAAAAATTTTGTGATTTTTGCTTTAATATTTATGGAGAGAATAATAAGTTTATTAATCAAATAGTAATTTATATTAAAATGAATAGCAAATATATTACAGATAATATAGTTTATAAAAGATATAAAGAAAAATTTAAAAAAGTTAAATTATTAAAGTATAATAGGTGTAGTAGATTATAAACCTGATATTATTTTGATATACTTAATGGATATATTTATTTTTATATCAAATACAAAGAAAATATAGAAGGAAAGAAACTTCTCTTCTTACTTGATAAGAAAATAAGTCAGTCTGCTTTTTATGAATAGCAAATAAACTTTTTACAAGAAGAGTTAACTGTTATTGAAAAAGTATTTAAAATTGAAAGGAAAGAAGTAATCAAGTTTCAAAAGAAATCTAAGAAGTGAAGTAAAAGATAAAAATAAGAACTATTGAATAAGATAAAGAGTTTAAAGAAAGAATTAAATATCTAGAAAAGAAAAACAAGAAATTAAAAGATCAATAGAATAGATGAATTACTTAAATTAAAATTAAAGAAACTAAGTAATGATCTTAATTGAAAATAATAAAAGTAATACTCCTCTGTATAAATTAAAATTAATTCTAACTATCAAAGAAAATAGTTATTTTTTTTTTAAAGATTTTTACTTTTTATTAAGTAATAATGCATCATTATGATGCTTTCTTTTTTTACCACTGGAATATCGTATAAGAGAAGTTAAATCTGTTAGTAAGAATTTCCTAGGAATGTTAAAATCCAGTCTGATTCTAGTTCAGTTTCAAAACTTCTAGTCCTAAAGAAGACCCAGTTTATAGGACTTGAGTTTTAGAATTGGATTCTAGGACTAGGTCCTGAGACTGCAGTTCTAGGATCATGGTCTTATAGAAATTAGGACTTGTAGTCTTAAGACTGCGATCTATAGAAATTAAGATTTGCAGTCCTAAGACTGTGATCCTATAAAAATTAGGACTTGCAGTCCTAGGACTCAGTCTTATAGAAAAATAATCGTTCATGAAGTATAATAAGTAATCATTTGACTTGAACGATAAAAAAAATAATTGTTCAAGAAGAATGATAATGAATTGTTTTGACTTGAATGATAAAAGAAATAATTGTTTAAGAAGAATAATGACGAATTGTTTGACTTAAATGATAAAAGAAATAATTATTTAAAAAGAACGATATCAAATTGTTCTGACTTGGACAATAAAAGAAATAATCATCCAAGAAGAACGATGATAAATCGTTTGATTTAAATGATAAAAAAAAGAAGAATGATGATAAATAGTTTGACTTGAATGATAAAAAAATCATTAAGAAAAAATGATATAAAATCATTCAATTAGAATAATGAAGTATTGTTTTTTTTGAACGATGATATATCATTCAACTAGAATGACGAAGTGTCATTCTTTTGAATGATGATGTATCATTTAACTAAAACAATAATGTATCATTTAACTAGAATGATGTATTGTTCAATTAGAACAATAATGCATCATTCAATTAGAATAATGATATATCATTTAATTAGAATGATAATGTATTGATTGTTTAATTAAAATGATGATATATCATTCTTTTTGAATGATAATGTATTATTCTTTTTGAATTAGATATATCGTTTAACTAGAATGATGTAAACTTGTTCTTTTTGAATGATAATTAATTGTTTTTTTTAAATTTTCTTGAAAAATAATAAAATTTAGGAGATAAGTTTAATTTTGTTACACTAAGTTCATTAACTAATTTATTCTATTTTACAGGAATTTAATACTAATAAAGCACATCATTTTCTAAGCTTATTATTATTTTGCAAGAAATTATCACTAGTATTTTATTTCCTCAAAATAAAAAATGCTTGATATATTTTTTAAATTTAACATTAAAAATCTATTTTCAAGTACTTTAGATTAGTTGTTTTTTCTTAATAAGGAAATTTTTGTTATAAAATTGATTTCGTTTATAATTTCTTAATTTAGAATAAAATTAATAATTATTACCTAAAGTATATTGATTTAAGAAAAAAAATGTATTGCATAATTGAATTTTATTATATTATGTAATAAATGTTTATTTGTTTTTATTTATTTTTAATTTTTTATATTTTTTAAAATTTTAATTTTTATTAATACTTCCATAAATTTTTTATTTATTTATTTTTTTTTTTAAAATCTATTTAAATATGTCTAATATTAACATTCCTATTAGTGATAATATTTCTTTAATTTCTGAAGTACTTACAGAATGTGATAGCATTATTTCTAAAAATGCTAAACTTTAACAGAAAAAGAAACAAAAAGCTAGCTATCCCATAAGAAAATTTTTTGAAATGAGTAATAATGCTATATTATATTCAATCTGCCAAAACTTTTTTCAAAAAATACTAAAATTAGCACTACTAAAAGATACTTTGAAAAAATCATGCAGATATTTATAAACAAATTAATTAAGGACAAAAAAACATTATTTCTTATTCTGAAAATGATATTAATAGAATTAAATTAATTAATTATCATATTTATAGTTGGATTATTAGTGATCAATAACCATTTAATGTAGTTAAAAATAAAGAATTTAAATTCCTATTATTTATTTTAAATTCTAAATATAAATTACTAATAAGACAAACAGTTTCACATAATATTGGCGAAATTTTTAATTAACAAAAAAGAATTATTTGTAATTTAATATCATCTTTAGAACAAAAATTTTCTATTGCAACAGATATATGAACAGTATGTACAAATCAAGCTTATTTTTCAGTTATATTACATTAGATTAATGAAAAATGATATATAAAAATATTCTTTTTGATTTTATACTTATTTACAAAAGATATACTGGAATAGCTATTGCTGAAAATATATTTAATACTTTAAAAGAATATAATTTTAAAAGTAAATTATTAGCTGTTACAATAGATAATGCTCCTAATATGATTGCATTTAGATAACTTCTTAAAAGCATACTGTAAATAATTATAATAATATAGAATTTATGCATTTTAAATGTGCTGCTTACATTTTAAATATAGCAGTTCAAGAAGATATAAAATTAATTAATGAACCAATTAAAAAAGCTAAAAAATTTGCTAACAAAATTTGAAATTCATTACTATTTTTTGAGAAGCTTAAAAAAATATTTAAAATGAAAAATTAACCATTTCTTGTACCTGATATAGATGTTCCAACAAGGTGAAATTTTTTATATTTATTAATTCAAAAACTTTGTAGAATTAAAAATATGACAGATATTTTAATTGCTAGTAATAATCAACTAAAAAATATATATTCAACAAAATGAAGATTGGTATAATATTGATGTAAGTATTTTTGTTTTTTTAAAAATATTATTAATAAAATATTAATATTATAAAAATATATAATAGAATATTTGTATATTAATAGAACTAATATATAAAGCTACTAAACTTATATCTGGTTTATCATATCTTACACAAGGAGATTTACGTATAGCTTTTACAATTATTATAGAATTACTTGAATCAAAAATATTGAAAAATTTATCAACAACATTATCTCTTATTGCAATTGCAATAAATAACAAATTATATGAAAACTAGAATTATCTTAAAGAAAGTTTAAAAATATCTTCAATAATTGATCCATCTCATAAATTATCAACTTTTGATGAAATAGATATAAATAATGTAAAAGAATCTTTTAAAAAAAAGTATGAACATAATATAATTATAACTAATATTTCTTTAGAAGCTTTAGTTAATGAAGATACCTCTTCAAGAAATTATTTTAGAAAAAGGTTAAAAAACATTACAAAATAATAATAATAATAATAATATATTAGAAACTTATTTAAATTTACCTGAAGAGGATATTGATTCTTTAACTTGGTATAAAGCTAGAGAACAAAATCCAAAATATTCTGCATTTATATAT
The DNA here is from genome assembly GCA_910592005.1 of Funneliformis mosseae. NCBI lineage: Eukaryota > Fungi > Glomeromycota > Glomeromycetes > Glomerales > Glomeraceae > Funneliformis > Funneliformis mosseae. The sequence goes on along the minus strand of CAJVPP010000008.1, from coordinate 44,098 downwards.
ATGGCAAAAGATTATTTATCTATACAAGCAACAAGTGTACCAAGTGAATAAGCTTCTAGTTTGGCTAAAAATATAATTAGCCAAATAAGAAACAGATTAGATCTAAAAAAAAATAAAGCATCATTATGCTTGAAAAGTTGGATTGATAAATTTACAAAATTTTAAATTTATATATTTTATATATATGTATATAGACAGTTAATATTTATTATATATATAGTTTTTTTTTTATATTTATATTATATACTTTATCTTTTTTATATTTATTATTTATATTTAAAAAAATAAAATTTTTATTATATTAACTAAAAATTATAATGCTATAAATGTTATTTTTATGCTGAAATAGACATCAAATATAATATTACTATTAGTAAATAAATATAAAGTGATTAATTCTTTTTTTTTTTACAAGAAGAAAATTTATCGTTTGACTTAAATAAACAAAAAAATAATCATTCAAGAAGAACGATTATGAATCGTTCAACTTAAATGATAAAAGAAATTATTCTAGTAGAACGATAAGGAATCGTTTGACTTGAACAATAAAAGAAATCATTCAAAAAAACGATGAGGAATTGTTTGACTTTAACGATAAAAAAATTGTTTAAGAAGAACGATGAGGAATTGTTCGACTTTAATGATAAAAAAATTGTTTAAGAAGAATAATGAAGAATCATTCGACTTTAATGATAAAAATATTGTTCAAAAAGAACGATGATGAATCTTTCAACTTAAATGATAAAAAAAATTGTTTAAAAAGAACGATGATAAATCTTTTAACTTGAACAATAAAAAAATTATTTAAGAAGAACGATGACGAATCATTCGATTTGAACAATTATTTTTCTATAGGACCGCAGTCTTAGGACTGCAAATTCTAATTTCTATAGGATCGCAGTTCTAGGACTGCAAGTTCTAATTTCTATAGGATTGCAGTTCTAGAACCACAAATCCTAATTTCTATAGGACTACAGTCCTATAGTTCAAAGGACTTGAACTGGATCGGATTTTGTAGGACTGTTTAAGACCTAGTCACATAGGACTTTTTAACATCCCTAGAATTTTTTCTTGTAGATTATATGTGAAATGGACAAACACTTTAAGGGTAGAATAAAATTCGGTAATGATATTACTATTCACGTTAAGTTGTTTATTTTTTGCATTTCAAAGATTAGGCTCTATGGTATAATATTATTTTTTAAATCTGAAATTCATAAATATAAGTATATATAGCATTTTTCTTTGTATTGTATTACCTCTATTACATTTCAGAAAAAAATTTTTTTTGTTAAATTTGTTAAAAATTCAGATAAAGGGATTTATATAATATGACCACTTTCTGAATAAATAAATATCAAAAATTAAATTAATAATCAAACAAATAAAAATTTTTATTTTTAACAATTTTTTTTCATTTATATTTAAAATTGTAGTATTACTAAAATTAATATTTAATATCTTATGAAAAAATTAATACTTTTTTTTAAATTTACAAGCAAATTTACCTGTTAGATATTTAATAAATAATAAATTTATTTTTTTAATTACAAAATAAATCTAATTATTTATAAATTAAAATTTGTAATTTTAAAAACTTTTATCATTAAACTTTGACAATTTTATAAAAATTTTTCTTTTATAACAATAATTATAATATATATTAAAAATTTATCATAAAAGATAATTTTAATTATTACAAATTTATAATTTATTAAGAAATTTTATGATTTTTATTAGTAGTGAAGTAATTCAATTGATTTATATATATAAACTTTAAAGAAATCTTTAAAAACTTAATTTTAAAATTGAGTTATTTTAAAAAAAACTTTTTAATTTAATAAAATATCTTCTAATAAATTTAATAAAATATATTCTAAACTATATTTTTTCATATAATAATTATATATTTTACTTTGTAAACAAAATTTGCCTGCTAGACAATCTAAGGGATAAAATAAATGAAAAATGTAAAAAATGTAATAATTATATGTATTTTTGATTATTAATAGTTATAAAATAGTTTAATTTATATGTATAGTAATACGGTAGATTTATATTTATTAAATAATTTTACATTATAAATTTGTGTAATTTAAAATTTGTTTAAGTATATCAGTTCAAAGAAAATCTTTTATTTAATAAAAAGTTTTATAAATCCTAAATTATATTTATTATTATTATTATTGATATTTCTATAAGGTTTATTATTTAACTTCAAGAACCTTCGATTTTTTTTAAAAAATTTTCCACTGGTGAGAAATATTATTTTTGGATATAGCAAGCATTTATTTATATTAATTATAACTTTTACCTATAATATGATTGTTGTCTTGTAGACTTTGGTGACAAAAGATTTAGTGAAAAAATAGGAAATTAATTGCCAATTGGCAAAAGGAGTGAGGACTCTTCAAAAAAAAAGATTCTAACACGTAAAATGATGAATTATACAAAGACTCTTTATTAATTATAGAATGGATTAGACCATAAAAGTAATTAGATCAGAATTAACGCTTTAAACATACTTGTTATATATATATTTATAAATTATTATTATTTGTAATTATAATTAATTTTTGAGGATTTTTCTAATTTGAGTTTTATTTTATTAATAACCTGTGAATAACAGGATGCTTACCATTGCTATTAAATAGTATACCATCTGATTCTGTCTTTTTTTTGTTAAGACTCTAATTGAAAGCTCACCAAAACTTAATAACATGCATCAATCAACTTTTAACTAATACCACTTAATGGTTTAGGCATTTTTAAGACATTTTAGACATTAGTTGTATGTATATGATGAGATGCTTTAAAAAAGGAAAATTTGATATTATCAAGTATACTATTATATTCAATTTATAATGAGTCTGAAGTTAACGTTTAGAATTTATTCATTATTAAGAATTGTTTGTACTTTTCTTGAAAATATAAATCTAAAAGTTGCTATATCATTAACTCATGATTATTTAATTCAAAGTTTTAGAACATTTTTCATATATGTCTTAGAATGTATAAATATATAAAATCAGTTATACTAAGTTTTTGTTAGAAGAAGAGAGCTTTTTCACTATTAGGAAGTTAAGAAATTTAATGTTAGAAAGAAATATGGTGATGAATCTTTAATTTTTCTCAAACTTAGAAATTTATTGCCTTATGTTTTATAAAACAGAATTTGGCGAGCAATGTTCGTCCAAATAAATTGTATTAATATTTACAATAACTATACAATTAATAAAACTGGATTGCACATTGGTAACGCTTAACAAAATCATATTTCTTAACTTATTACCCATTTTGCTAGTTAATTGAGAAAAGTAACAGGACTGTATCTAATCAGATCAAAAATGTCTAATAACAGGTATGAATAAATGTGTGTTGTTTTAGCTATTAGGTATTATCACAGGATTTTAATACTTAAGATTTTAAAAGCTTCTTATGATGATTTAACGTATCACATAAAAAATCTGAAAACACTGTTAGCTAAAGCTATAAAGTTAACAAATTTAGCTGAGAATCAATCTGATAATGCTTTTTGATAGGATCTCTATGTTTATTTTTTTGATAAATAGTCAGAACATTTTGTAAAGATCTTTGTTTAATGTATTGAGTACCGCTTCATCATTTTAAATGAGCTCAATATTCATTGTTCATTTAAACTATTTCACAAAGTCTCTTTCAACCTTTTCATTATTTTTGATTTTGCAGTTTTTGAGTTTTACAAATTGTTCTCTTAATTTAATATCTCACTCAAAATGGCAGTTAACATGATTTTCCTTCATTCATAATTAAGTTTAACAAAAAATGTCCAAATATATGAAGAAATCCTTTTGACTTTTATTAAACTGGAAAAAAATATCAATCTCAACTTGAAGAATAAAAAAATAAAATAAAGTTGTTCAGAGATGAACAAAACGCAATTTTCAAATTATATCTCAAATGCTATTACTTTTTTATAAGACACATGAATATGTTCTTTATTTTAATTAGGCGAAGACTTTATTAAATTTCATTATCATTAGATACTAAAAATATTTTGTATATTCGAAAAAATTATTCCTGATATATTAATTATAAGAAATTCAGAAAAAAAATAAAAATACATAATTCAGCATACAAAGTGAAATAAATGTTTATTCCATAATCTGATCTCATTTTTCTAATCATTGAGATATGAATAAATCACTAAGATTAACCCTGCTGAGTTTTGTTTCTCTGCAAAAAGCACAATTCAAATCTTACTAAAATTTTCTTTAATAAACTTGTAATTTTTCTTACGTTAGTTAATCTATAAAGTTTGATAAATTTATTTTTTATTATTATTACTTTCTTTTTTTTGATATCATTTTTTTTTTAAGAAAAAAAAATACAAAATTTTAAGATATATAAATAAAAACAACCATGTTTAATAGTTTAAAAAATTACGCAAAAAAAAATGTATTTTATGAGAACCTTAAAGCAAATATTTCCTAGAAAATCATCTGCCAGTGAGAAATATTAATTTTTGGACATAGCAGGCATTTATTTTATACTAATTACAATTTTTTTCTACAATATGATTGCTATCCTGTAGATTTTGATGAAAGATTTATTGAAGAAAACAGAAAATTAATTTCCCAATGGACAAAAGAAGTGAGGGCTCTTCGAAAAAACCTGACCCTAACGTTCAAAACGACGAATTATATGAAGACTCTTTATTAATCATAAAATGGAACCTGGCTGGGTTAGTCTATAGAAATAACCAACATGGAATTAACGCTATAAACATACTTTCTGCATGTATGTTTATAAATTATCAAGGTTATTTGTATTTATCATCAATTTTTTGAGGATTCTTTCTAATTTGGTTTTTTTTTTAGTAATTCGTGACCAACCAGGATGTATACCATTTCCAAATGGCACATCATCTGATTCCGCCTTTTCCTTTGTCAGAACTCCGAATGGTGAGGCTCACCAAAACTTATATTCATGCATCAGCCAACTTACAACTAGCACCGCTCAATGGTGGAGACATACTCAAGGCAATCCTGATGTTGATCACGTGTATATGGTGGGATGCCATAAAAAGGGAGAATTCGTAATTTCTGAGTTCAACAATGTGTTCAACGTATAATGAGTTGAGTCTGGAATTAATATTTAGAATTTGTTAATATGAACTCGTTGATTAAAATTTGCTTATACTTTGCGCGAAAATAAAATCAATTTATACTTTATCGACAACCATGTTTTATTTATTTATTTATTTATTTTTGTTATCATGTTTAAATTTAAAAGTTGCTACGTCAGTAACCTAGGATATACTAAGTTTTTGTTGACAGAAGGAAGTTTAATTTTATAAAAAAACACAGTGATGAATCTTCAATTTTCTGTTTCTAGTTTAGTAATTCGTTACCTTGCGTTTATAACAGGATTCATTTAATTTTCAGCGAACAAATGTTCGTCTTACAATAACCATACGATTTGACAATGATGGCTCGAACTGGATCTCACATTGGGCAACGCCTTTGACAAATCATCTTAGCCTAACCCATTTTTGAGAAATCAACAGGATCATGTCCATTCGGACCGGAAATGAAAATGTTCACTCTAACAGGTACGAATTGATTTAGTTGCTTCGATTGACAGTAAATTGATGGGGTGTTGTCAAAACGGGATTTTAACTCCATCATAAGATTTTAAAGCCTTTCAACGTACCACACGAAAAAAATCTGGAAACACCGTCAGCTAAGTCTGATAATGCTTTTTGATAGGATCTCTATTTTTATTTATTTATTTATTTTTTTTGATAAATGGTCGGAACATTTCGCAAAGGTCTTCGTTTAACGTGTTAAGTACCGCTTCATCATTTTAAATGAGCTCGATATTCATCGTTCATTTTAACAATTTCACGAAGTCTCTCTCAACCTTCCCATTATTTTTGATTTTGCAGTTTTTGAGTTCCACAAATTGTCCCCTTAATTTCAATACCTCACTCAAAGTGGCAGTTGGCACGATTTTCCTCCATTAATAATTAAGTTTAACAAAAAAATGTCCAAATATATGAAGAATTCCTTCCGACTTTTTATTAAACTGGAAAAAATATCAGTCTCAGCTCGAATAATAAAAAAAATAAAAATAAAGGTTTCCCAGAGATGAACAAAATACAATTTTCGAATTAATATCTCAAATGCATTACTTTTTTATAAGGTGCATGAATATGCTCTTTATTTTAATTAGGCGAAAGACTTTACTAAATTTCGTTATCATTAGATACTAAAAAATTCCGTGCATTCGAAAAAATTATTCCTGATACATTAATTATAAGGAATTCAGGAAAAAAATAAAAATACATGATTCGGCTTTACAAAGTGAAATGTTCACTCCATAATCCGGTCTCATTTTTTCTAATCATTGAGTCATGAATAATCACTAAGATTACCCCGCTGAGTTTATCTCCTTGAAGTTGTTTCCCTGCAAAAAGCACAGCCCCATCATACTAGAATTTTCTTCAAATAGACTCGTAATTTTTCTCACACGAAAATTTGCGTCAGTTAATCTATAAAAGTTTGATAAATTATTTTTTTATTATTATTACTTTTCTTTTTTTTGATATCATTTTTTTTTTTTAAAAAAAAAAAAAAAAAAAAAATTTTGAGATATATAAATAAAAACCAACCACTTTAATAGTTTAAAAAATTACGCAAAAAAAAAAAAATGAGTTTTTCAAAAACCTTCAAGCAAATATTCTCTAGAAAATCATCCGCCGGTGAGAAATATTTTTTGGACATAGCAGGCATTTATTTTATACTAATTACAACTTTTGTCTACGATATGATTGCTGTCCTGTAGATTTTGACAAAAGATTTAATGAAGAAAACAGGAAATTAATTTCCCAATGGGCAAAAGAAGTGAGGGCTCTTCGGAAAAAAACTGACCCTAACGTTCAAAACGACGAATTATACGAAGACTCTTTATTAATCATAGAATGGAATTCGGCTGGGTTAGTCCATAGAAATAACCTACATGGAATTAACGCTATAAACGCACTTGTTGCATGTATGTTATAAATTATCAAGGTTATTTGTATTTATCATTAATTTTTTGAGGTTCTTTCTAATTTGGTTTTTTTTTTAGTAATTCGTGACCAACCAGGATGTGTACCATTTCCAAAAGGCACACCATCTGATTCCGCCTTTTCCTTTGTCAGGACTCCGAATGGTGGGGCTCACCAAAACTTACATTCATGCATCAGCCAACTTACAACTAGCACCATGCAGTGGTGGAGACATTCTCAAGGAAATCCTGATGTTGGTCGTGCGTATATGGTGAGATGCCCTAAAAAGGGAGAACTTGACATTGTCGAGTTCCTCAATGTGTTCAACTTATAATGAGTTGAGTCTGGAATTAACGTTGAATTTGTTAATATGAACTCATTGATTAAAAATTTGCTTGTACCTTGCGCGAAAATAAAATTATACTTTATCGAAAATCATTTTTTGATTTTTTTTTTGTTATCGTGTTTAAGTCTAAAGATTGTTGCGTCAATAATCCAGGAATATTTGGTTCAAACCAAATGGGAATTTTGTCGCGTACGCCATGTCAATACTTCGAATGTATAAAGTGGGTTCGCTTTATACTAAGTTCTTGATGACAAAGAGATCGGTTTTCACCATTAAGAAATTGAGGAAATTTAATGTTAGAAAGAAACTCTGTGATGAAATGTTTTCATCTTCAATTTTCTCAGTCTCTAGTTTATATAACAGTATTCATTTAATTTCAGCGAACAAATGTTCGTCTTACATTAAACATACGATTTGACAAGGATGGCTCGAAATCATCATGTCCATTCAGACCGGAAATGAAAATGTTCACTCTAACAACACGTACGAATTGATTTAGTTGCTTCGATTGACAGTAAATTGATGTGGTGTTGTCAAAACGGGATTCGAACTCCATCATAAGATTTTAAAGCTTTTCAACGTTCCTCACGAAAAAAATCTAACTGAGGCTGTAAAGTTGACAAATTTAGTCGAGAATCAATCCGAGAATGCTTTTTGATGGGATCTCTATGAACAAAGTAGACTTGAATTTTTTTTTTTTTTTTTGATATAAATGGTCGGAACATTTCGCAAAGGTCTTCATTTAACGTGTTGAGTACCGTTTCATCATTTCAATGAGCTCGATATTCATCGTTCATTTGAACAATTTCACGAAGTCTCTCTCAACTTTCCCATTATTTTTAATTTTTAGCAGTTTTTGAGTTCCACAAATTGTTTCTTTATTTCAATACCTCACTCAAAGTGGCAGTTGATATGATTTTCCTCCATTCATAAATTTAAGTTTAATAAAACTTTTTATTAATTGGAAAAAAAAATATCAGTCATAACTCGAAGAATAAAAAAAAAAAAAAAAAATTTCCTGAGATGAACAAAACTCAATTTGCATTAATATCTCAAATGCATTACTTTTTTGTAAGGTGCATTGAATATGCTCTTTATTTAAGTAGGCAAAGACTTTACTAAATATCGGTTATCATTTGATACTAAAAATATTCCGTGCATTCGAAAATTATACATTAGTAAGGATTTCTTTATTGATACAGGAAAAAGTCAAAATACATGAATTCGGCTTTATAAAGTGAAATAAATTTTCTATTCACCTCTAATCATTGAGACATTCAACGTCAGAAATAAATCATCCCGCTGAGTTTTATCACAGTGATGCAAATAAGGTCTAATGCAACCCCAATCAAAATCTTCACACTTAAATTCGTTCAGAACTTTCTCTTATAAGAACATCATTAGGATAGACTCGACCAAAAGATTGCGTTAATCAATAAATTTTGATAAATTATTATTTTTTTTTTTGACATCATTTTATTTAAAATAATAATAAAAAAAAGATATATAAATGAAAAGCAACCATGTTTAATTTAAAAATACGCAAAAAAAAAAAAAAAAAAAAAAATGAATTTTACAAGAACTGTCAAGCAAATTTTTTCTAAAAAATCATCGACCGGTGAGAAATATTATTTTTTGGACTAGCAAGAATTTACGTTTATACTAATTACAACTTTTGTCTACAATATTATTGCTGTCTTGTAGGTTTTGGTGACGAAAGGTTAAATGAAGAAAGAGTGAGAACCCTTCGAAAAAATACCAATCCTAACGTGCAAAGCAACGAATTATACGAAGACCCTTTATTAATCATAGAATGGAATCCGGATGGGTTAGTCCATAGAAATAACCTACATGGAATTAACGCTATAAACACAATTTCTGCATGTATGTTTATAAATTTTCAAGGTTATTTGTATTTATCATTAATTTTTTGAGGGTTCTTTCTAATTTGTTTTCTTTATTAGTAATTCGTGGACAACCAGGATGTGTACCATTTCCGCCAAATGGTACACCATCTGATTCCATCTTTTCCTTTGTCAAAACTCCGAATGGTGAGGCTCACCAAAACTTACAATCATGCATCAGCCAACTTACAACTAACACCGCTCAATGGTGGAGACATACTCAAGGCAATCCAGATGTTGGTCGTGCGTATATGGTGGTATGCCCTAAAAAGGGAGTGTTTGACATTACCGAGTTCCACAGTGTATTCAACGTATAATGAGTTTGTCTGGAATTAACGTTTAGAATTGTTAATATGAACTCGTTGATTGTACTTTGCGCGAAAATAAAATCAATTTATACTTTATCGACAACCATGTTTTATTTATTTATTTTTGTTATCATGTTTAAATTTAAAAGTTGCTACGTCAGTAACCTAGGATTATTCAATTCAAAGCTCTAGAAGTTTTTGTCGCGTGTAAGCGGGTTTCGATTATACTAAGTTCTTGTTGACGGAAGGAGTTTAATTTTAGAAAGAAACACAGTTATGAATCTTCAAATTTTCTCAGTCTCGAGCTCGACAATTCGTTGCCATACGTTTTATAAAACAGGATTCAACGAACAATATTCGTCCAAATGAATTGTGTTAATATTTACAATAACCATACGATTCAACAAGGAATACTCGAACTGGATCGCACATTGGACAACGCTTTTGACAAAATCATCTTTTTGCTGTTTAGCGCAAGAAAGTCATCAGGATCGTATCCATTTGGACCGGAAAATGAAATTGTTGCTCTAGCAACAGGTACGAATAAACGTAGATTGATTTGGTGGCTTCGATTGACAGTAAATTGGTAGGGTGTTGTCAAGACGGGACTTTAACTCCATTATAAGAGTTTAAAGCTTTTCACTGGGAACACCGTCAATTTAGAATCTTCCGTTTCGCCGCTAAGGCATTATAGTTGACAAATTTAGCCGAGAATCAATCCGAGAATACGTTTTGATGGGACCTCTATGAACAAAGTAGACTTGAATCTTTTTTTTTTTGATCTAAATGATCGGAGCATTTCGCAAAGGTCTTGATCGTCTTTTAGGGGACTACTTTCCGTTTATCGATTAACGTGTTGAGTACCGATTCATAATTTCGATATTCACTGTTCATTTGAACAAACTTCACGAAAGTTTCTCTCAACATTTCCCATTATTTTTTAATGTAATGGGACAGACTTATTGAGCAATTTTTGAGTTCCGACAATTGTTCCCTTCGCTCGACGAATATTTTGCATGGAGGTATAAATTTATAAGCCTGTTCAACGAATTTTTCACTTGATGAAATTATCGAACCCGGGTGTCTTTCCTCCTTAATAACTTTTTTGTTGTCCGACAAGTTCGTCCCTAACTATATCGATAAGGAAAAAGGTTGCTACTTCTTTATATTATTATTATTATTTTATTTTGAAGTTTCTTACGTCATATTAGAGCTTGGTTTTTAACATCTTTAGTTTGTTGAGCATTGATGTCAGATGTCAACATTTTTGTGATTATTTATAATAATACTAATTTAAAAATTTCCATAAATGGATCATAATTAAAAAGGGATGATCATCAATTCGTTGTATATAAAGATGTGAAAATTCATATTTTTTGCATAAAATCAATTTAATCATGGACGATCCAAACGCAGATACTGAATGGTAATTAAAAACAAATTCTTTTAAAAAAAGAGATTGAATTAAAGAATTAATATGTTATAGGAACGATATTCTTCGAGATCGCGGTATCCTTCCTCCAATAGAAGGACCTACAGAAGAAGAAATATTTGAAGAAATGGATAAAGTTATTCGTGAAAATCAGGATAAACATTTGGAAGATAAAACATTGGATGAATTGGACGAATTGGAAGATGAAGAGGATGATCGAGTATTAATGGAATATCGGTGAGATTCTTATTTTTATTGGAACGTTTGACTTTTTAAAAATTAATTTACAGTTTTTGATCATATAGACAAAAGAGAATAGCGGAGATGAAAGTCGAAGCATCAGGTGAAAAGTTTGGTCAGGTAATTCATATATCAAAACCCGACTTTATAAAAGAAGTAACGGAAGCAAGTAAAGAAGTTTGGGTGGTCGTACATTTGTTCAACGAACCGTATGTGTAATAAATATTATGAGAAATCTTTTGATTTTATTGTTAATATATTAATAATTTTATAGAATTCCAGAATGTAAACTAATGAACAGGCATTTATCAACACTTGCAGAAAAATACAAAGCAATTAAATTCGTAAAAATAATTGGAGATCAATGTATACCAAATTATCCAGATAGGAATTTACCCACTCTGTTAATATATGGTTATGGTGACCTTAAAGTACAGCTTGTGGGCATATCTCAATTAGGAGGAATGAATGTGACTCCTCAAGGTATTTCTTTATTTGTCAATACCGAATCTTTGCCTTTGAGTTAACATTTTTTATATTTATAGCCCTAGAAAATTATCTAATTTCTATTGGCGTTATTGAGGATTCCAACAAAAGTGCCGTGAAAAAAGATGATTATTCTACACAAAAAATAATTAGAAACCCGGCAACTGTTGCCTTAAGTGATGAGGACGAAACTGACGATGATTAATTATTTTAATCCTTAATTTCTGATCAACTTGATGATTAACTGTATTGGAATACAATGTACTTCTTTTAAAAAACATCAATTTCAATTCGCAATCCACAAGTTTTACAGCATTGGGTAGTTGCTCCAGTTTCTGTATCTTCTTCAACCTCCCCAAATTCGTGCTTATGTTCCTTTCGTCTGTTTTTCTCTAAAATTTCTGTTCTAGTGCGTCTTCGGAGATCTATAGAAAACAGCTTTATTAATTTATGGCGTTATTTAATAAATATTAATATAAATTTACACAGTTACTTGCCCGCCAGTTTCGTTTTGAATTTTTTATCCTTCCGTTTCTTTTTGATATCTTCTCTCCTCTCATATTCTTGGTCGAGCCCTTCCTCACCTCCCCATTTTTTGAACGCGAATTCCTCGACCTGTTCTCTGAGGAACAACATCATATTATTCCAGGTTGCCTTGTGTGGATTTGGTTTAGATAAATGTGGTAAAACCTCAACATCTTTCAATTCAGCTAAATGATTATAAACAGCAAAGAGTTTTCTTTTGGAATCAATAATAATAATAATAAAAAGGAAATCAATAATAATAAAAAAAAAATACATACCATCCGTTAATAGATAATCCTGAATTTTTTTAAAAAAAAAAATTAGTAAATCGATATATTTAAAAGAAGTTTTGATGAAAATTTACCTCCTTTGCCTCAGTCTTGGTTATTAAGCTATATTTTTCCGGATATTTCTCCTTACATTTCTTACATACGTTGACTTTAAAAGTCTTACGAAACAAGTTATCTAATTCTAACGAATGGCATTCTTTACATTTTGGATTTTCAGCTGGATCAATGCTTATGGCTACAAAATAAAAATGAAAAACTTAATTAATCATCATGTATTTAAAAAGATTTCGTTTTTCAATAGTTTTGTTACATGGTTCTAAAGCATCAAATTCAGGTTCGGGAGGTTCCCACTTTCGTTTTTTAGAATTTTCATTTTCTTCCTCCAAAAGAAAACCTCCACGAGTATCTTTCATTTTTGAAAAGTCATATTCTGCATAGTTTTGAAATTTTTTCATGGGACGTAATTTTTTTTCTTCAGTGTTATCTTCATTATTTGTGGTGGTTCCTTGAATGTCCTTTTGTTCGGTTCTGGAAGTTGAATTATTATGTTCTTGCTGTTTCTGCTTTTCCCTTAGTGCCAGTGCTTTCAATCGATTGTTTTCTATACGCTTAATTTGTTCAGGAGTTAGAGTAATAACGTGTGTTATATCAGAATTTAAAGTCTTTTCTTGAGAAGACATTTTCTTTTATAAAAAATTGATATTAAATTTCGTGATTTATGCGAATTATGCAATCAAAATTTTGACTATCGATAATTGGAGTGGATCATCGTTGTTCCCCTGCGATCCTGCCCCTTTTTATGTTAAACAAACATCTACATATAGAATGACACGAGTCTTCCTATCAGAATATATATATAAAGCGTGTTAGTTTTAAATGTTAACACCGCCCAATTAATAAATAATTAATTAATTTTAGTCAAAGTTTTTTTCATTTTTGAAGTTTTAATGATCATTATCTTTCTTTATAATGGAGCCTTGTCCAGAAGTTTACCAAAACAATGAAGAACCCGACGACTCTGTCGTTCGTCAGTTGGTACTAGACTACCTCATACATAATTGTTATGGCGAAACCGCCAAAGTTTTTTTTAAAGATGCTTTGAATGTAGGTGAACCTAGCATTGAACTTAGCTCAAACGGATCTCAGAATGGCTCAGCAAGTGGCACCGTTCGTAACGATAATAATTCACTCGTCCCTATTGATGCTATTGAAGTAGACGAAGATGGGGATTGCGAAATGGTTGATTCAAATAAAGAGGAATATATGGATATTGATTCCGCCAATGAATCAATTTATAAAGAAGTTAAGGCTTCGAATCTCCTTGAAGTATTGAAGAAGAATCAAACGAATAATGGAAATGGCGAGAGCTTTAATTCTGAATTTGCTCTAAAAAGTTTAGAAACAAGAAAAAGTAAGTGGATAATTTAAAATTTTTTTTTTTTACATTTGTTTTCGCGCATTTCATTTCATTTTGTGTGATCTATGAACTAGAAACCTAGGTTTTTTTGTCTTTTCTTTTTTTGTACGAAGAAATCCGCCAATTTATAATAGCTGGTAGTATTAATGAAGCCTTAGCATTATGTCGAGATAAATTTCCCCATGTTGTGTCTTCAGATGAACAAGACATTAGAACTTCCCCGCGTTCAATTGATATATGTTTCAAGCTTCAATGTCAACAGTTTATTGAGACAGTTCGTGCTGGGAATCCGATCGAAGCTTTATTATTCGCTCAATCAGTATTAACAAGTTTTCCCATAAAGAAGGGAGCTAATGCGGAAAAGTTTAACGCGGAACTTAGTTCCGTGAGTGCATTAATCGCATATGAAAATCCAGAAAAGTCACCAGTAGGGTCATTATTGGCTCAAGAACATCGAGATAAGTTGGCAAATGAAATTAATAGTGCCATTCTATGTATGATTCATTTCATTTTTTTTGATTAATTCAAGAATCAGTGAAATTTTTTTTTTTTTTTTGATCATTAATGTAATTTTTTCACTTTCTTCGTCTTAGCCTTTGATTATCATGCGGGCGAATCGGCACTTGAAAGGATTGTGAAGCAAGCGACATTGGTGCGAGAACATTTGCATAACGTAATGTCTAGAGGACAAAAAAATAGCAAGGTATATCCAACATGATGAATAGGCTCGAAATTTTTCTTCCTGGAAGTCAATTATCCCAATCTCGTTTCGTGCGAACACTTACTATTCAGGTGTACGCGAAATGGCAACTTTCTACGTTTATTCAAGAGGGCAGTTGAAAAAATCTCCGAATTCACTTTTACCGAAACCGCGAAAAATTACCGACTTTTAATTATTTATCCCAGTGAGTTATTTATTCCAATCAAAAACAATTTCTTTTTTTTTTTTTTTTTTGGATTTCAAGATTTTTGCAAATTTATAGTATTCCTTTAATTAATGAATCCAGTATTCCAAAAACTTACTTGGATATAGTTTACATTTTTTTTTTTTTTTTGGTGAAGGAAATATTTTCGTTTTGTAAAAAATTTTAGCATTTTTCTTTGCTTGGTTCTAAATTAAATCATTACATGTTCGTTATAGAACCAAAACTATTTACGAACTGTATGATAAGAAATATTTTTATCGATGGCTAATTTATTAACGGAAATATGTCAAACCCACGCATTTCAGTATATTGATTTGGTAAATAAATAAATTTTCAGGTAAAATATTTTGGCTTATTTTTGTTAATCATTCTTCCCTCCCTTTTTGTATAATAAATAATAAATAATATATATAATTTCAAAAATTCCGTGATATTTACTGTTCAAATGAATGAAATAAGCTTTGGAACTACAAAAGAAAAAATTAATTATCATGTAAAGAAATACAAGTTATTATTATTATTATTATATAAATTAAAAGGTGGTATTACTTACATCGTCGATGGATCATAAAAAACGAAATTTTTTTTTTAAAAAAGAAAACAGAGCTGATCTACTCTACTCAATCTACCCAAACTACCTAGCTTTTCCTATGAACCATTTTCTTTTATAGAAAGTTCTTGCTATTCATGATTGTTTTTCACCCTAAAATGAAAATACATTTATAATAGTTAGGAATTGAACTAATAAAATTGAAGTCTTTACTGTTCATATCCACCTTTCAATACTAAAATTTCCAAATGTTGTTGGTTCTTGCTTTAAAATGAAACCAACAACTTCGCTTTACAAGAGTCATGTTACAATTGAAAGAAGAAAAACATAGTTAACCGCAATTAAGATCAAATAATTATTTGACACGGATCTTCATACATTACAACTTCTTTTCTTCCCATCCTTGTTTTACTCGACTTACGTATCCAATATGTATACCATTATATGCTCGCCTTTTTCAATGGTACCATCCTGTCATTCTAAGGATTACAACATATACACTAGATGGATAAATTCAAGCGAATTTACCAATATATGATTGACTCTTTCATTGATCTCGTCCTTGAATTTTTTTAAAGAATGTCAAAATAAATGCACTAATTTACTAATTTAAATTAAAAAAAAATTTATCGATGGTACAATTGTTTCCAAAATTGGTTTCCAAAAAAGTCAATTAATTTTTATGAATCATGTGATTTGATATTTCTAATGGAACTGTCAATTTTGACTGAAATTAAATTGATTTTTAATTTCAGATAATCTAGTATCTGAAATCACAACTTTTTTATTTCGAAAGTTTTTGGTAATCATTGTTTGAGTCTCTTTTTTTTTTTTCTTTAAAAAAAAAGTGTATTAGATATTTTTAACCCTTAGAATGATATAAAGGAGGGTCATTAGTCATTTCTTTCGCGTTGAGTTATAAAACTTAAAGGACCTTTGTATATACAGTGTGTATATGCGTCAATCTGCAAAGTGGCGCAGAGAATAGCACGATGCCTTGAAACAATGAATCAAAGAACCTATAAAAATACTTCAAATTTTTAATTTACCTTTAACAATTTTTTCCTCACATGTCACAAGTTTTTTCTTATTATGTATGACAACAAATGTTTGGGGATTATCACCCACAGTTTGTTTTTCATTTGGAAGGAAAAAGAAAGTTTATTTATTGTTAAAGTTACCTATATTTAGAAAGTTCACAATTGGACTAATCGATTTGAAAGGGAAAAAAAAGATAACAAATCTGAACACAATTTCTCATTAATGAACACATAATGGCGGTGGAACTAACTTTCTAAAAATTTTTTCTAAAAATTTTTGAGAATTTCAATTTCTTCCTTTTCTTTTCTTTATTTATTAATTTTTTTGTATCTTTTTTTTTCCTTTCTTTTTTTGAATATTGTTTTACTTGGACTTCTCGAAAACAAAAAATAAAAAAAAAAAAAATGGATAACCAAACGATTCCAAATTTTTGTTCTATACTAATAAAAGATCTTCGGTGGTAGGTATTTTTATTTTATTTTTTTATCTTATTCTAATTATTAAAATAACTAATGATATAAACTAAGTTTTGATGATAAATCTTACGAAATAGTTTCATTGAAAAAAACCAAAATATGGAGAGAAAATTAGCAAAATTAATAAAAGCATTTTCACTAAAAGAACCCAACAAGTTACAGTTAGAATTTAAGTATAACAACGAACGAAAAATAACGACTCTATCCCCTTTATCCCCTGCGTAAGTTTCAAAAATTACGTTGTGTTGTGACGTAGCAATCCCAAAAAAAAAAAATTGACAAGAAATTTACTCTAATCTGTAGTAGAATGTCAAATTCAGATACGATAATGGAATCATCATGGAATGAACATATTCATTTTAAACTTGATACATTAAATACTTCCGGAAGTAATAAATTGGTTATAACATGTTGGGATGCATCTATTAAAGGACCTGATGGACGTTTAGGAGAGATAGCTATGGATTTAGAAAATTTTGATAAATCGGATGAATTCGATAATAAAAGTAAGCGATCTTTATACGTCGTTGGAAATTTATTTATTTATTTAGTTGATAAAATTAAAAAAAAAAAAAAAATCGAAAAAAATATTTTTTTTTTTTTTTTTTTTTTTTTCAAGTTAATTTAAAGCTTCGAAATGATGAACCAAAGCCAAAGATTGAATTGAAATTTTATTTATATTTCCTATCAAACGTAAGTCAACAAATTATTACGCGTTCGTTTTATTTAATCCGCAGAAATAAAAATATCTACTAACGTTTTATAAAAATGAATAAAAAGAGACCACCAATTGAAGAGATGAAAATGTTCGAAGATTTGTCACTTCGTAACAAAAGAATCGGGATGATGTTGATAGATAACTTAGAATAGTAATCATATTTTTCTACTTTATTTTTGTAAAATTTTTTTTTTTTTAAAAAACTAGGTACTTAAATTAATACTTGCGATTACCTCATAGCGAGAATTTGTGTGGAAACGCCGGTCCGTTAGGATTTGAATTACGAAAAGAATTTCATTCTACGGCAAAATATTGGCAAATAGATTCACAACAGCAAGAAAAACGATTAGAATGGAAACATCCTATCGGAATGTTTTTGGTAGCAAGGCCCGATAACTTGGTGATCTTTTTTAAAACAAATTTTAATGGATTGGCAAAAACTAAAATAAGTATTGGACCTTCCGGTGAAATGGAATTTATTTGGCCAAGATTAATGAACGGTGGTCCTATAAATGGTATGAACATTTAAAGAATTTTTTTGTTTTAAAAAAAATAAATAAATAAATATCCTTTTATACTAATATTATTACACTTTATTTAATCAAAATTTTTTTTTTTTTTTTTAGTTGGAAAACATTCTCTGGTGGAGAAAGGATATAAAATATTAAATATTACATTTGATATATCTTGTCATTCCATAGTTACTTCTAGACATATCTTTGGAAAAGAAAAAGGAAAATCGATTCGACAAGAACACGAATCAGCAATAAAACAAAATACAAATGATACATTGTCTTGTTCTTCACCACGTGAATCTTCATCTATCCCATCTTTTAAAGATAACCCTTCGGATCATGATCATATTTATGCAATTCTACAAAAACCAACACCTACAGTTCAAAGACATCAATCGCTTACACATACTAACGCAACACAAACGAAAACAACTTTGGTTCAAAGACAACGATCTTATAAGGATAAATCTGAACAAAAACAAATTGAACAAAATAAGTATCGATATTCTATGCCAATAAAAGAATATAATTTTAATGATAATAGAGATAATTTATTAAAAAATAATCAATCACATTTACATGAAAGAAGATTTTCACATTCTTCCAGCGACACTTCTAAATCATCAAAGCAAAAAACCGTTGATAAGCGTCAACAAATAAGAAACGACAATTTGTCTATAAATGTTCATTTTCAACAAGAACCACAAGACTATGCCAATAATAACGCTTATCGACCCAAACCATCACCAACATTTGAAAATGAAACAAGACAAGATTTATCACCAATTTCGTCAATTTCGTCGTCGCTTTCACTGAAATATCCACCAGACAACAAAACTCAACCATTAACGATTCCAAATAAAAATTTATCAAGAAATATAGAGCAGCATATCAAAGTTGGAAATTCTCCGCCTGTTAGTGTGGGATCTCAATATTGTGAGCATAAAGAAATTCCTTTAGAACCAAAAATGTTTACTCAACAGAATTTTCAACAACAATTGCCTCACAATCTTACATTTGGATTTAATCCTTCCACGTTTCAAATCAATAATTCGCAAATTATATTTAATAGATTTGAAATAATTTCTCCGTTGCAAAGAGCAACAACTTCACATAATAAAGTATACCTTGGTCAACATAAGTTTACTAGTGATCAGGTTATAATTAAACAATATAAATCTCATTCAAGATGGGAAAATGAAAGGCGCTTTTTGAAAGAACTCAAGTCGAAACTAATCGTAAAGTTGGAAGATGTAAGTATCAATCCAATCAACGAACAAGATTGTTTAATTGTTACCAAGTATTATGGAAAACCTTTGGATGAAGTAGCAGGAGATATATATGACAATAAGGAATATATAAAAAAGGTATTTTATAACATTTGTTTAGCTGTGGATTGGTGTCATAAGAATGGAGTAGTGGTAAGCAAAATTAAATTTTGACCTATTTCCTTTAATTTTCATATTTACATATTTATACTGCAATTACTTTTTTTATAGCACATGGATTTAAACCCATCGAATATTATATGCAAAGATAGTCTTATTCATAGGATACGTTTATGTGACTTTGAACATGCAAAAAAGGTTGGGGATAAAATTTATTCTCACCATAATCAGGCATTCATAATAGGATTTACGTCTCCAGAATTATTTTATCTTCAAAGACAGCAACCCGTTCCTTCCTCACTACCTTCATCATATTCTTCTTCTTCATCCAACACCCCTTACACCTCTCAATCTTCTTATTTACATTGTCTGTCAAGTTTAGATATTTTTAGTTTAGGTTGTATATTATACTATTTAAATACAAAAAATTTAATATTTACAACCGAAAAAGATTTGGAACAATTAAATTTAACCAAAGTTTCTGAAAGCATTGAAGATAAACGAGTCTCTATTTTAGTCAAGTGGATGGTAGCTGAAACTGGCAACGAAAGACCTGATACTACACAATTAATTACAAATTCATTCTTTGATTCAATAAGGTAAAAGTGTATTTTAAATTAAAAGGCTTTATGTAAAATGATTATTTGAAGGGTGTAACTTTGTAAATTTGTAAAATAAAACGAATTTAAATAAAAGATAAAAGCGTTAAAATTATTTTGTTCAAATTTCGTGGTTTTGTTAATAAGAAATACTGTCATAAAAAATTCTTGTAAATTTATATATCAATATAAATTTCATATTGTGTACTAAAATACAAATTTAACTTTATGCGCCTTAATCAATTAAAATACAAATACAATCGTGTGATAAAGATGATTTGGAGCATTTTTATACGTGTTTCAGTCAATAACTCACAAAATCAATACTTGACTCGAATAAAGTAGTATTACAATGATAATGTTATTATATTAAGTTTTTTTTTTTTGAATTGATAGATCCTATCAGAAGAGCTGATGAATGAAGTAACTATAATCTTTCGTTTCGATCATATCAAAGTTTTCATTTATTTGTTTCACAACATAACTTTTTGTTAAATGCTTATTAAAACAAATCATTAATATGATATAATAAAGCGCGTGATCGTTGTAGAAATCTCAAAACATCTATGAAAAAAAGTAAATATGGTGAAAGGGTTGTACAAATAATGCAGGCAAAATTTATACGAATAGTTATTGTTATTTTTTGTTATTTTTTTGAGTAGTATATATCAATAATCACATGGGAAGATTTCTAGGAAAATCAGGTTCCGAGAAATTTTTGAGAGTTAATGCATTTTAATAAAAATCTCAAAATTCCCGGAACCTGATTTTCCTAGCAATTAACCCACATAATATTCAACAATATATTCTTTATAACAATTCAGTAATCATTGTTTATGGAGCAAGTAATTTCGCGACAAAATGCATCAGGTTTTATAAAACAATCTTTGTGGAACATTTGAGACGACGTGATAGTACTAGTTCAAAAAAAAAATTCTAATACTGAATATGGCTTAATTATTTTTTCATTTTACTCCCGATGTAAAAGTAAATTTCAAAAATAAACGAAAATTTGGAATTTGAACGTATACCAATTTAATAAATATATTATTATGAAAGGTGCAAATTAGATAATTATGATTTAATCGTGTTCTCGCGTAATGTGACTGTATAATAAATTTAATTTAAAGATGTTACAACTTTATGAAAAAAAAACCAAAAAAAAATAAAAAATAAAAAAAAATTATTTCAATCCCATTCTATTTTTATTATATGACAATAATAGAATCTCGAAGTGGGAGCAACCCCTTTTATCGACCAACTTTTTTCTATTGAAAATTTTTTAACAAGGTTCCCTATTTCATGAATTTCACCATGAAAAGTAAATTGAAATTTTTTCAAAGGTCTTTTAATACAATGTAAATAATCTTCCAACAATTTGATGTTAATCACCCACTTGGAAATGTCAAGTTTACGAACATTCTTAGGAATCTTTAGAAAGAATTCTCTAATACATTCATCTATCATCCAATACTCATCATCATCCCCAAAATAGTTGCAAATTTTAAGAACTTCCAATTTTTGAAATTTATCATCAAAGTGTTTAATCAATTCATCCAACTCATTTCGAGATTGAATCCTGAATGTTAACGACACAAGATTCGGACAAGAGGTTGCTATCGTTTGAATGAGACTTAATGAATGTTCGGAATCCACCATGAAAACGCATTTGCTTAAATATTTACCAACGTTAGTGATTAATGATAAGGGTATTGAATGGTTAATTTCATGATCAATAAAATAAGGATCATAAATTTTTAATTTTTTTAATTTAGGAAAATTCCCTTCATACACGGAATAAAAATCAATGCATCCGAATTCCAATTCTTCAAGATTTTGACATTCTCCCAAGAAATTCAAGCAATTAAGATCAATATCAGTAAACCATATTTTGAATGTTCTTAAAGAATGAGCTTGAGTAATTAAGGAATTATGAATGTCCGCAAGTCTGCTTCCTTCATAACCATCAAGGGCCACGTGCTCAAGGTTATTTTGTGACTTAATGAACTGTATTAACCCATCCTCCCCCATACAATCGGATATATGGTATTGAAATCCGATGTGAATTGATTTAAGGTTGTTTGTTATCTTTGAGAATTCTTCTAATATTTCTGGACAATTCCTATCATAATAAAAATTAATCAGTTCCAATTGATTAAGAAAACCTGGATTCGAGGATATGATTTCCTGATAGAATGGTTTAAACATATCATACATAACCATATAGGGTTTATCCAAAATCAAAGATTTTAATGCATTATTATTCCTAGAAATTACATGATAAATTGCATCAACAAATGCGATCCTCTCTTGATTTATGAAGAGCGCTTTGGGAGTGATCACTTCCATATACTTATAATCATTAAACTTTGCTATGTATTCTTTTTCATGAGTAGTGAAATAATCAGGAGCTAGTATTGGTCGAATCTTCTCCTTTCTATTAATCCATTCTTTAAGCAAGAACACGATAGCTTTAAAATTTAACTCTTTTATAAATGAAGGGTAATCGAATAAAACCTTTGCTTGAATTTCAAGCCTTGCGTCGGTAATGTTCAAATATTGTTTCCTTTCATCATCAAGGAATGCAAGGATGACTGAAATGATTTTGTAAAGATTTTTAAATCGAAGTTTATTGTGAAAAGGTTTTTTCCAAAGCAGCATAATACTATTTTGACACCAGTCTCGGTTAACTAATATTAGGGATTGAAATGTGTTAAAGTCATCATCATTTATATAATCAAAGATTTTCTGTAACGTTTCTGGCGGTAAATTAAAAGCCATTTTTTGATTTTTTGAATTAAGAAATGGATGTGATGATTATTTTTAGTTCATGTTTCATTCAATTTTTTATATCCTATTGTTAAATTAAACTTACTTTAACTGGTTAACTTTTGTTGCACATTTGAACATTAGATTCCTAATCCGGTTAATCCGGAATTTTTCAAATCGTCGGACTTTATTATTATAAGTTCCTTTTTAAAATATATGAAAAAAAAAACGATATTTTTTTTTTTTTTATTTTTTTTTTTTTTTTTTACAAAAATGTTTATTTCATTCACGCATTTATAAATTTTTTTTTTTATTTTTATTTTTTCTTTTGCTTTTCTTTTTAGCATTCTCGATAAATTCTTTTCGGTAATGGCAGGAATACCATTTGAACAAAGTCCGAGAAGAAAATAACAAATTATAAAAGTACTCATCATTGAACCATTACTTTCTCCAAAAGTCAACGGTTTGGAACATTTTATAAAGATTACGAGTATGTTGCAGAGTTTTTTTTTGGCAAAAGCTATTTACCAATTAACTTTCCATTTTATTTTTTTTTTATCTTGGGAAAAATAACTGTGGACATTATATATGAGGGAACCACATTCTTTTACGTTAAATGGTGATTTAAGAACCTGAAAGTGAAAAATGTTCAACAAAAGACCTTTATGAGATGATAAATAGAAATTATTTAAATTACAAACCATGGCCCCTGATTTTCCCGCATCAAAACAAATGGTAGGATTTGTGTTTTATACCACAAACTAGTCTTTATTAAGGTCAATAAAGAAAAGTTGTTTGATGTACTAGGAGAATAAATGAATAGTTAAAAAAAGTAAAGCATGTACAGAAGGAACGTGAATTTCATAGAATTAATCTGAATATTCAATCCAAATTGCCCTTTTTTTCATAAACGGGTAAAGGATTATCAATGCTTCTAGAGAAGACAACGATAAAGGAATTCTTATGAAATTAAATAATTGGCGTTGCGAGAATCCTTTGGAACTATCTCAAAAAATTTGCAAAAGTTGGGTGTAAGAGTCTGGAATTCAATCAAGTATCAAATGATCGATCATTATTATATAATTGGAAGCTGTTAATCTTGCAGTCACGAATAGGAATTAAGGATAGAACGATGAGTCCGGATTCATATGAAAATCTTGAAAAAATAACGTTGTATCCAAATTATATTTAATATATTTGTTCTCTTATATGGTGGGAAAATATTATCGTTATATCGAATTTTTGATATTATCGGTCGGTATATCGAGGTCAAAAATTTTGCACGAGACATTTTACATTATATAATATATAAGACTTTTTTATAACGCGTTTTTAATTGATAAATTACGGATGGTCCGTTCGTTATAATAAATGAAGTTGAATACTCCAAATTTAAAATTTGGCGGAATGGATTATTTTCGTGCAAATTTATTTATAAAAAGGTTATTTTTATCGTTTGGTGGATGCAAAAAAAGGCAGACCAAAGTATTAAAGCGTTACTTATCAGATTTCGAATAAACGAAAGGATAACGTTTGACAAATTATGATGAAAAGTCGCGATGCTAATTGTACATTATTTTCAAGATGCACCGAAAATAGAATTACAAACCCTTTTTTGACGGCTAAAAAATTTTAAAAGACGAGATTGGTCATTATCTTATCATGTATCCTATTGGATCGTTTTTTTTTATTTGTCGCCCGCAAAGGAACCTTTTTTCGGTCAAAAACAAGCATTAAACCATAACATAAAATTCCTATTACACGTCATTTCAACCGCAAAAAAAAAAAAACGCGCCATCAATTATTACGTACGCATCGAGCGATGAGGAATTGTGATAAGGATTACAATCAAATGTTTTTATACAAAATGATTTTAAAGGTATTCGGCGGTTTTTTTTTTTAAAGTTTCGGCAAGGTAAGTATTTGTTTTTTTTTATTTACATAAACCAGTTGTTTAATCATAATCTCAAAAAAGGTTCTGAAATCTAAAATTACTAAAAATATACTTGCAACAGAATTTCATTGAAAAAGGTTTTATTGTGGTTATCATTCCAACGTTGACAATGAGTAATCCA
The DNA here is from genome assembly GCA_910592005.1 of Funneliformis mosseae. Classification (NCBI taxonomy): domain Eukaryota; kingdom Fungi; phylum Glomeromycota; class Glomeromycetes; order Glomerales; family Glomeraceae; genus Funneliformis; species Funneliformis mosseae. The sequence continues at coordinate 19,060 of CAJVPP010000008.1, read as the reverse complement.
TTCATGACAAATCATTCCTTTTTTCGACCGACAAAATCCATAAAAATCAATATATCCCAACAAAGGATAGGGTAATGCTTAATGGAAAAAAAAAAAAAAAAAAAAAAAGATTTTAATTGAAAAATTGGGCGAAATCTAAAAGATAAGAAAAAAAAAATTCATTAAATATTAATTTAAGACTTATTATGTAAACAAAAGGAAAAAAAAAAATTGTCCTTAACGCGAATATTTTTAGTAAGTTCCTTGAACCGATTCCGTCTCACAAAAACCCTATTTTTAAAAATAGATTTTCATCACGATAAAAATAAAACTGGACCAAAACCGACATGGAACGGTTTATCGCGTAATATCATTGGAAAATGGTGACTAAGGACATCAGGATTGGGCCCAATATAAACCATTCGGTGTTTTGTTTATAACCAAAATTAGACAAGGGTTTAACCAAAAATCTTTACATCATTTGCGATGATGCGATTATCATTCATTTAATAGAATTAAATTCCTCATTTAATTAACGGTTCGATCGAAATGTAGGCTTTTTCTTTTTTAAAAAAACCCCCCATGTTTTCTGAAATGTACCAATCGTTAAATAAGACTTCCCTTTAGATCATTTGATCGAAGGGTTGAAGCCACCTTGTAATTAATAAGCCACATAAACAAATGAAACCTGTACCAGAGCAGTTCCGAACCATAACACATTTGTTATTTACATTAATTACATTAATTTCCCTCCAAAAATGATTCACATTTTATAAGCTAAATAAATTAATGCCCGGTTAGATTACACGGGCTAGAGAAGTTTACAATGTGACACGAAAAAATCAACAATCAACAAACAAGGCAAAAAAGGAGGAGGAAAAAAAAGAAGAAAAGTGTCATGTAGTCTTTTTTTAAAATTTAAAATTTTTCCTCTCACATGACGGTAACACGACTTCACGGGCAAAGATTCTTTTTTAACGTTAAGAGGTAGAAAAAAACACTCGTCTATGAAATTATTTTTATCTATTATTATTCTGTGAGAATCGACGAGATATTTTTAACCCTAACGTTTTTCATTTGTCTATTTTTAGATGTTTAAATAAATAAACAAAAAAAAAAAAATTGCAGCCCAAGATTTTTTTTTTTTTTTTCGGACCCTAACACGGGAAATTTTAAACAATATAATTGTTCTTAAATGCAAATGCAACTTCATTTACTGAGTTTGACCTTGTCGATCGAGATTAAAAATAACTTTATTTTCAATAAGTAGTGCCTAATGAAATATTTTGCGAGGAAAATGAAAAGAAAAGATCTAAAATTAAAAAAGTTTCAACTAAAAATAAAAAAAAAAGAATTCCAGAAACTAAAAACAACTTTCTATTTAAACTTTAACAAGAATATGTTAAAAAATTTTTTTATTTTGTTAAAAAAAAAATATATATATATAACAAAACCAAATAAATAATAAATACATACTACACCACATGAACAAAAACTTCAAGTATACCCAAACTTCCTTTTGTGGTAGATCAAGAGAGCAATGCCACACATTTTCAGCTTTTTATGAATTCAATTCTAATTTTGTGTGAATCCGCGAATGTTTTGTTAATAAAAATTTTTTTTTTTTTTTTCGGAGTTGGACTTCCGGATTAAATTATTCGTCCATCAATAATCATCTTGTGACGCGTTATATTTTTCAAAGTACGTTGTAAAGAAGCGTTTTGAAAAATATTGCTTTCATATAAGAAAAGATTACATCAATTGTCGGTCATTCATTTTTATTCCTCTAAGAATAATCTAAAATAAATAAATAAAGAAGCTAAAAATAACCAATGATAAACATATCATACATACCATACATACCACCTTCCCTTTTAATAGTATTCCTTCTATACTTGAACGAAGCCGTCATCGCTTTCCTTTATCGTATTAATTGTGAAGTGACACCTTTTAAAAAATTAATTCGAATCAGAGATCCAGAAATCTCTTATGATCATCTCGAGTTCTCTTTGAACCCGGAATTAGATGAATTAGATCATCTTAATGGAATTAAATCCTTCTTTTCCACTTTCTTTCGCCAATAATTAAATATTTTCCATTAATGGATTTATGATGATGGGGTGACCCCGTTTTTGGTGTGACGACAAGTCTTTTTTTTTTTCTTCGATATTTTTTTTTTTTTTTTAAAAAAAAAAGAAATTCGTTCAAAAGAAAGAAAATTTTAAAGGGGGATAACGTGAAGCTTTGCAATTGTGTTTTTGATCTGCAAGTTAAAATAAAATAAAGCTTATGTGAGATTCAATCGAACTTTAAAAACAGAAAAAAATAAAATAAAAATCTTTAAAAAATTTTTTTAAACTTCCCATGTGATATTTTACAAAGTTATAACGTCATAAAATTATAACTGCATAACTTTTCTTTGTAACCAGCAGAAATTTCCTTTTTCTCGTGGAATCAAAGGTAAGCCAGCCGTAACTAATTCTATTTGGCTGAAACAATAAAAAAACCACGCATGAGCATGTCATGATTTTGTAGCCTCACTAATGAAACCTTTTACTAGAGTTTTAGCCCAGTTTAGAAACTATTAAGTTTGAATGTTTAGATATGGTTAGGTATCTCATTATAAAAAAAAAAAAAAATTTATCTTGCGAAATTATTTTATTTTATTTACAAAAAAAAAAAAGGTGAAAAAGTTACAGTTCAGAGGAAAAAAAAAAAAAATAGAGTAAAATTTTGTGGTTTGAATTGAAATAAAATATATACGAAATAAAAGATTATAATTTATACAAGAAAGAATTTGATTCTTAACTATATTACATAAAAATAAAAGATAAGGAATAGGCTAGGTGAAAATTAATAAAAGAAAAAAGAAGAGAAAAAAAAGAAAGATTGAGTCTTATTTTCTCTTTTTTTTTTTATCTTTTCGATTACAATCCTAAGAAAAAAAAACACGTTCTTCTTTGAAATTATTATTCATTGGTCAATTAAATCTTTCGTTTATCTATGATCAAATTAAATTCCTCGACTAACGAGATTCTATCACTTGAAAAATCTGATAATTTCTATGTTACTTTTACGTATGTTGAAATTGGTTACTTTGATTTTTGTACTTTAAAGTCGTCAAGAAAAATTTGCTGAGGAATGTCTTTTACTTTTTTTTTTTGTCAAAAAAAATAAAGTCCACCAACATTAATATGAATAAAAAGTATGAAAAGAGATACGTAATTATAATAAGAAAAAATTTCAAGAATTCCATTTCAACACGAGATTATCTATCTAATATAATAATGTTTTTTTTTCTTTAAATTTTATCGTTAAAAACTGTTGAAGGAGTTGCAAATGATTGTCCGGAATATAAATGATATAAGTCGGAAGACTGAAGTGAAGTTTGAGCATTTATGGATTCTGTGGGATAAGCTGGAGCGGCGAATCCAGCTTTCTCAAAGAATCTATTTTCATCAAGTTCTGACGAGAATAATAGAGAAGAAATATCATCAAATGAAGAAGCATCAGAAGGTGACGAAGAAGTTGAACAAGGTGACATTGATTCCATTGATTCCAAAATTTGAGAGTCCAAACCGATGAGGCCTGGGGAGTTCATCAAGTCTTCCAAAGGTGAAGTCGGGGAATATGATGGACTATAGCAATGTGGGGTTTGTGGAAGGTGGGTTGGGGAACGAATATTTGAAAGATCGTCATGAATCGAGGGAGAAATGTTTTGGGTCCAGGGGAAAAAATTTGGATCCGTAGCGAAACAATTATCTTGATGCACGATCGGGTTATCAATCTTTGCCGATGAAAGGGAAGAATGTTCAAGGGAATATTTGGCGAGCTCAGACGTTGTACCAATGGAAAAGGGGGCTATATCGCCACCATTCACGGGGGGTTCTTTTGTAAAATTTCGTTGAAATGCGTTCGGAGCAGAAATCGAAAAGGATTGAAGTAAACGATCATAAATATTAAAATCATTAAAGAAGTCATAATTCGAGGCATTTAGTTGAGGTTGATGAGTCTCGTTTAATTTAGGAACCGAAATTTCGGGTTCGAGTTTTGAAGAATATTCCTTCAACGTGGGACGTTGAGTTGGCAAATATTTATAGTTGATCTGTGGTTGGGTGTTCCCAGTCTCACGAACGTACATTTTCTCCGCATCACTTGAAAGTTTCGTGTAGGTCTCTTTAACATACTCCGGTTCTTTCTTCCAAGAGGTTGAAATCATTGGAGATAACTCGGTCATGGAAATGTGATAATTTTTCGATTTCAGGAATAAAACGTACTCATTACGATACATGATGAATGCATTGGGGAATCTTGCTAATCTCGGTTTCGCGACGAGTTTTGTTACGATTTGTTCAACTTTTTGAGTGGGCGGAAAGGGAAGTGGCAATGGAGGCAAAGAAGGTGAAGGTTTCTTAATATCAAGTTTGATCTTTTGTTGACCTTGTCTCATGGTACGAATCTTTGTTTGAGCATCCGAAGATCGTTTTGAAGCTTTCTTATTTTGAGTCATCTTGCTTAAATGTTTGTTTTTTTTTTTTAAAAAAAAAAAATAAAAGGAAAATATTTGAACTTGACTGTTAGGAATAAAAAATAAAATGAAATTTAATTTAATTTTATAATTTAATTTTTTTTTTTTTTTTTTTTTCTTAGCACGAAAGCGTTAAAAAGGTTGATTAAGGGTGATACTTATAGCTCATTAAAAAAAAAAGGGGGAAAAACAAAAAAAAATAAAATAAAATAAAACAAACGTTACGAGAGATGAAAAAAAAATTTTTTTTTCCGTCTCTTGAATCTGACGTGCTGCAAATATTGATTTTATATCCAAAATATTTCATATGTTAGAAAATCTGATTGGTTCGTACTTTAAAATTCCAATCAACGAATAAATTATTATATTGATTACGTTTTTGTTTTTTTGGGTTTTCATTTAGTTGATAACTTGGACAGGGAAATTTTTAACTTATTGTATAAAATTGTTTTTATTTCTATTTATAGCGCTTAAACAAATTTCAAAATTTGTCCAAATTAGGGAAGTTTGGGCTATAAATATTTTCTTACAATTTGCAACTGAACTACTTAGAAAGACAATCTAATTGTCATCCTATAATCGGAAACTTTCGCTAAAGGGAACATTGAAAACTTGATCCAAATGTATAAATTTAGTATTCTTACCAACTACACTTGTGTTAGGTCCAATCTATTTAATCATAATGTCAAAATTTTCAAGTGACAAGTGAAAAGATTTCGGCAAAGGAAGGGAAGGATTTGTTTTTATTTTTATTTTATATTATTTTATTTTATTTTTTTTTTATGAAATATAAATAAGTAATTATATAATGAAAAAAAAAAAAAAAAATAAAATAAATAAATAAAAAATAAAATAAAATAAAATAAAAATAAAAAAAAATAAACAATAAAAAAAATAAAATAATGATGATATAAAAAAAAAAAAAAAAATAGAGACATTTAAAAAATTCGTTGGAAATCAATTAAAGGTAGATTGGCTTTTATCTTGTAGTGCATGTTGATATTTACTATTTTTGATATTAAAAAAAGGTGTGTGTGTGTGCAATATCAAAAATTTTGCGGTAATTTCAAAAAAAGTTAAAAATCAATTGCAAATCATTTATAAATCAAATTCTAAATTTGGTGAGACGAAATTCTGACCGCATACAAATAGAATACCCGAGAAACAAACTTTTTTTTTTTTTTTTTTTTTTTTTTTTTTTTCAAATCCTTACCATTTCTTTCTTTCTCTCCTCTCTCACAATCTACTCACCTACAATACTGAAGTCGGAGTTCCGGAGTTAATGGTTGTTGGTGGGGGTAAAAATAGGAAAAATGTGATAATACGTTAATACAAAAAGGTGTGATCTGGATTGAACCTTTTTAGATTGACAGGTATTTTTAGATTTTATTTTCAAACTAGTATAATTTAAGTAAATAAACAATACCGTTACACAATAATCATCATCGTTAATGAAAAAAACACTGACCACCTAATCATCACATTAATCGCTTACTTTATGCTGATTTCATAGTAAAAATAAATAAACATATTCGGATCTCGTAGGTTAATTTATCAAAATGCTTTACCACAAAAGTCTTTCAAAGGTGAAGGACACGAGAGAATGCTCGGTTCTCCAAAAATAAACCGATATGGTCCCAAAAATGTCACTCATTTTGTACTCGCAAGGTTGATTTGTCAGCCGGGTATATCGAACCGGATCAATTGATCGTTGCCGAAATGTTCAACTTTTGAGACTGCGGTGCGGCAGCCAGGTGCCATCTTGGCTGTGTATATTTCATGAGGCGTTTACCAATGGCGTCGTAAGTAAGGAAAACAAAAAAAAAAAACGTTTTGAACGAGTTATTTCCTGAATAAATTATTTACTTTTAAGGACATCACTATCGTGTTATGTTTTTAAGGTTTGTAGTTACGGTTAAATAATCCGGAAAATAAATAGGAATTCTTATGCATCACACATGTTGATGAAAGTGTAAAAGATCATCATTTGTGAGAGACAAACAAACAGTATCATTTGAGATAAACAAGCATCAATGTATTTTTTTTTTTTTTCTCACATAGCACAGAAAATTTTCTAGTTAAAAAATTAAATAGTTGAAATACAATTATTTTTATTTTTTTTTTATTTAATCTTGTAATACGGTTTACTTTATCTAGACCTACATGCAAGGTAATCATTAAAAATTTATGAGAGAATATTAAGTTAAGAACATCTTAATTAGGATTTGTCTATGGGGGTCATAGACAAAGAAAAACTGATTTTTTTTTTTTTCACATTATAACACAACCAAACTTAAGAAGGGAAAAGATAATAATAATAATCATGATTCCAAATACAATGCGTTTCATACTAGTATAGATATTTGTTGAGGAATGAATATTTGAAATGGCAAACCTGTTTGATGACCAAATCGTACATTTAATTGTTCAACAAATAACGCCGACCTTGCCCAAATTAAAACAACCCCGCATAAATCCCATGAACTTGAATTCTAAATCGGAATCTTACCTAATAAGGTTTTTGAAGTCCCTTTTTTTTTCAATTACTCTTAAAATTTTCCCTTCCCGATGGATTATTTTATAATAGTATGATTTGTACAATTATGACAAATTTATTATATCCGAAGGGTATTGTCTAATGGTGATAGTATGAAAGAGAACGCAACAGGTTGGTTCAAGAACTATAAAATTCTCATAGGCTTGGCTTTGTTATGAGGACTTTTTATTTTTTTTTTTTTGCCCCAAACAATAGAAAATTGATGGATTTTCTTATTACATGGTTTTTCCAATATTGTAAGTTGCGGGCGGTGGGTGTGCAGATGACAATAATGTTTGAAAAGGAAATTATGTGTGAAGACAATTATTCGAAGATTTAATGCGGATTACAAATGTCAAAAGGGAAATCGCGTGTGAACGAAAATGTTTTTTGAGTTTTTGTGGTACGTGGCAAATCCTGTGATCTGAGTGTGCATCCGCAGTAGGAAATACAAGAGACAATTTCCCATCATTTTATGAATTTCTTTTATGCATGCATGATCGGTGGATGTTCAACATAGTTTCAATAGTTTACCGAATTTTGGCAATCAAGTTTTCATACCTGAAACACAATTTTATGTACAAATAAATAGAGTTTTGAGCTATGATTGTAATGGACTGACAACATAGAAATCCTCGTATCACGTGAAAAAACAAGAAACGAAGATTTCTATGACGTATAACGGAAGAATTAAAAATTTTTTGAAGTGTGAAAAAGCGAGCTCAAAACTTTCTGACAGTCTATAAATATTTGCAAGAATTAAAAAATCTATATAGAAAATTTGTTGTGACCTTTTCATACTCATGCTTAATTGGTCCACGCTTTATCCTTTCTGGGATCCGATCAAGAGAATTCTTTTTTTACTATGAAGTTTTCACATTATTAAAAAAGTGACTTGCTTTGTCATTCTCCCTTTTTTATATGGGACTATGTCTTTTTTGACCTTGAACCCTTCGGATCGCTGTGAGTGCCATGACATCATAACCGTCATTTAGATCATGTATCGTACCGTGAAGATTTCCATTAACCGATGTCTTCTCGAACATTCCAAGGGCAATCCCTTTGGCACCTTTCCCGATAAACTAAACTATTATATAATCCGGTTCCCCACATTATCAGATGATTTGGGCTAAGAGAACGCGTGTGAATTATGGGAATTCCAAGATTATTATGCTCCCTTTTGTTTTGGTAAACATTAAAATTTAAGGCGAAAACCAGTATTTTTTCTCGTTTGAGGCGCTCATGACGGAACCTTCTGGTTATATATTTCACATGGATCTGTATTTAGCTAGCCGTCACGCCCGCTAATTACCTTGCAAATTTTTCGAAATGCGTTTTCATCACACCACTAGATCAAATGTGGAATCATTTCCTTAAAATTAGAGAAAGATAAAAATTTTTTGTCTAAAAATGAAACGCACTAATTCTCATTACCAAATGAATGTTTCTCTAAATCGGGAACAATTTTACCCTTAAAGATAAAAAATATAAAAAAGATAACCCATACCTGAAATGTATTACAAAAAAAAAAAAACAAGAAATAGCTCTGATCAAACTCACGAGGATTTCTTACAAATGGCGAATTGTTTGCTTCAAAAAGCCTAGTTATATTATAATTTTCCCATATTAAAAATAAGTGTTCTTTTTAAAAAAATTCTTTTCAAAAACCCCTTTGGAGATTTCTTTTAGATTATGTACCAAGTTTGTTAAAAATAGCTGCGCTCCATCATTCGTTCTTTTAACATGATGTTGATCTGATCTTTAATTAATTGTTTTTAATTTAATAAATTTTATATTGTGTACTGCGGTACCTCCTTTTACAGTTTTCCATATTGTAAAAAATGATGATATGTCTATTTAACTATATAAAATAAAATAATAAACCTGATTTTTTTTCGATTCTTTCAATTAATCTGACATGTCGTGACCTTATCGGGTTCGTTACAATCCAAAAAATCTGATTAATTTTATGATTACCAATTTTGGGAAGTCAACCATTTAGTTTAAAGGATCCTAAGCTAGCTTTATTATTAAAAAGGATATATCCTTACACAAGGAATAAAGTCTAATATTCCCCAACTCTTTGTTTCAAGCCATTTTTGGTATTTCCACAGAAATCAAAAATCTAATCAAAAACAAATCTCTTTGATTTCTAAGGAGGAAATGTGAATAAAATTTTTTTTTTTTTTTTTTAAGTAATTATATATGAATTAAGAAAATACTTGTTTAATTTATTCGAAAATATCACCTGTTGCTTTTGTCCATTAAAAAAAAAGTGAGAATTAAGAATTTTATTTATTTCTTATTGCAGTTTTATTTATTAGCCGAATATATTGTTTTTTTTTTTTTTTTTGCTTCTTACTTTATTGATAAAAAATTTTTGGCCCGTAAAAATCATAAGACGCAAAGAAAAAATTCCGGGTCACAATGTAGGAATGAAATATCGCGTAGAATACTTTACATGTGACAAAACAAAAATTGGTAATTAAAAAAAAAAAAATTATTTCACGTGCGTGTTTCAATTATTTAAACTGTCGGACTGATTCATGGTAGCGGGGACATGCACGATCTCATTTTGTGCACCATTTTTAACAATCGGAAGGATTAATATGGAAACAAAAAAATTTTTTTGACGAATTTCAAGTATAAATTTACTATATTAAAAATAAAGGGTTCATTTTTTTATTAAAAAAAAGCCAATTCCTTGGGGATCTCTGCATCGACTCTTGTTAAGTATTTTCTCTATGAATTCATACTAATTAGATATTCACGTTTTTTCCCATTATTAAAAAAAATGTATAAATAATCGCAACGTTTCAGCTTGTTAAAAAAAAATATCTTTTTTCGCGTGTTAATTTGTCCACCCTGGAATCTGACGATATATGATATAAAATGTCTTGCCAGTTAAAAAATAATTATATTTAAACCTCAACATTTGAAAGATTTTAAGAGAAAATTCATACGCTGATTATTTTAAAGTTGAAAATTGCAAAGAGATAATGTCTTTTATCGATGGAATGGAATAATTTGGTGAAGAATGAGATTGGCGAGACCATTCGCATTTGAGAATAAGCGTGAAAATAATCCACCAATTACCTTTAATTATATTTATAATTAAAAAAAAAAAATTTGGTTGAAACTAAAGCATTAAATTGAAAAGAAATATGGATAATTACCAACACAAAAGATTGAATGAGATACTCATCGAACGTCTCATAATGATTGGCGTAATGATATGATAATTGCACTATGACTGAATTATCGTGAAATTTAAACAAAAAGTGAACATTTTAAGTAAAGCAAGCCCGCGTAGAAATATTTTTTTTTTGAAAAAAAAAAAAAAAAAAAATAAAAAAAAATTGTAAGATATATAACACACACCGAAAATCGCTATGATTTTACCGAATAACATCCAATGTATAATAGCTAGCAACGGAATCGCATAAATTGCGCAATTTCCCAAAAGATTTTCATCTGAAAAAAGAATTTCAAACATTTAATTTTGCTTCAATTATCCAAAACGAGAAAGAAATATATTACCATAAAGCCAGCTAGCGGAATCAACAACAGCGTTTAATGATTTTAATATTTTCACAAAATCTTGATGAATTTCTCTTGCGTCACTTAACGTTTTTGTCAACGATTGAATTTCATTTTGTGAAATGCCAAGTAAATTATGAAAATTTTGGCTTGTTTCTTGTAATATGTTATACCATTGATTTGATAATTCGCGATGCTTATACTAAAGATATTTAATTTTTTTTTTTTTAAAAAAAAAAAAACCGCGGTAAAAGTCGTCGTTGATCTTTTTTTAAAACTTTCATACCTTGATATCTTCCATGTTGTCGAACGCTTGCTCTTGTGATGATAGCGTGTCTTGTGCTACGGAATTAACCTTTTGCAGATACTAAATTCAGAAAGAAACGAGAAATACAAAGATTTCCTATTAAAGTGCTTTTAGATATTTCATATCATAAATAATATTTACCTGAATAACTTGTTGAGCCATGTCTTCAGTATCAACCTTTAATTAAACACGTAAACACGTAAAAAAATTAACGAATGTGATAATGAACGAATTTAAAATGATTATTGTACTTACTAATATGCTCAATTGTTGATTATTTGCGTTGTTCATATCATCAAATGTCTCTCTCATGTTTAAGCTAAATTTCTCGAACTCCTAAAAGCGTTAAAGGTTAAAATCTTAAAGAATTCATAAACTCTCGTTTATTTTCGATAAAAACTTTACCTCTTTAAAATGTATTATTAAATTTGAAATGCTTCGAGCTATTAGTTGAGAATCCGACAAATCTTTTTTTAATGATCCTGTATTATCAAACATCATTTCCTTTGTCATTTTACCATGTTAAATAGATTTTTTTCGCACGTTAGCTTTAACTTTTTTTTAAAAAATTTATTATTACTATTATTATTGAATGCTAACCTTAAGTTCTTTATGAAGTTGTTTAATTTGTTTCATTTCTTCTTCACGGCAAGTGTCCTTTTCATTTTGCTGATGTTTTAATATTTTATAAATGACACTAATGATTCTATGAATTTCTTCCAGTGAATCTTGTAATAAAATAAAGTTTGAGCTTTTTAACTTAGTATATCAACTGTAAACAATTTAATTTGTTTTGAATTACCTCGCTTAACAGAACATCTCACTGAAACGCACATTTGAACTACGTTTTCGGAAGAAAAAAGTCGAATATGGTCGTTTATTGTAGCATGTAAATTGTAATAACATTTCATCTTTTTAAATTGATACGTACAAGCTTCATTATGATATCTATCATAGGTTACCCAAAGTTGAGGAATTTTCGAAATAGCTCTACAAAAAAAAGATAGAGAAAACATTATAATCATAAAAACCTAAAGCGTTAAAAACGAACTTTTTTACGGTACGCACTCAACGCATCTCCCGACATCATAATTAATATCTTCACATTCCATAGGGGCAGCAAAGTTAGCAATAGCAAGCTTGCATTTAGTTAGTCGAACCGCATCTTAAATTCAAAAAGTCGCTTTAAAGTTCGTTTTAAGTAGGGGTGAAAGTGAACATTGCTTTATTTACATTGGATCTTATCATTATCGGATAAATTTAAACTTTTGCAACCATCTTTTAGCGCCGTCGTAGCTTCTTTGAAACAATCAGGTTTCCTTTCGAATTGTGACAACAATGCTAACACATTTATTTAATAAAAAAGTTAAAAATTGATAATAAATAAATGAAAATTAATTAGATATTACTTTGACCATGTTCAAAGATCATCCTTTCGTCATTCGGAAAGTATTCTAAATATAAAAGTAGATTAAAAAATAATTTCATTGTACTAAATTCGCATCGTATACAGTACCTGATGGGTCATTATCTTCCACTGGTAAAGATGGTAATTTCTCAGCCGGAGGGTTGATACTTTTCTCATTGCCACCATAAAAACTCCAAAAGCTCAATCTACCATTTTCAATGAATCCAAAAATAAAACGAGAGAACAACAAATAATATATTGTCAGAACTAATTTCGGTTTAACAATGATCATTTTTAAATCAAAGTAAGTTTTATAATGAAAATTTATTCTTGAAAGAATAGATAGAAAGTAAAGAATATGACTTTTTAATACATTTTGTCTTGAGCTCAAATGAATCATGTAAAAACATGCTGAATCATTAGTATCGAAATTGACGTAACCACAGCTTAAAGCTATAACCCATTCTTATAAAAGATAAATTAATGATTCACTATAAACGAACTAACGAAAATTTAATCTTAATTCCGGCCGAATTTCGGACCGCCTCTATAAAAGAAATATTTTCATCCACGTGATTTTTGGCCGGCATTACGGCATTAAAAATTGATCCCAATTGAGTATGAGAAATATTTTACGGTGATAGATCTTTTGCAGTAGAATTGTTAGAAGATAAATTAGCTAATCCATATATTTCTAATTATAATTAATAATAAAATAGATTATATAAAATGTTATTATTAAAAGAAGATATTAATATAAAAAATCTTAATTAAATAAGAAAAATAAAAAGAATAAGATATATAAATATATTATTATTTAAGATATATTATTATAAATTAAATAAATTTGTATATAATTATTAAAAATTTCTTAGTAAACACAAGGTATATAAATACAGGTTATATTAAAAGTTTGCTAAAAAATCAGGCTTTAGGAATTTTTTTGATTAAAATTAAAATCTTTACATTTTAATCTAATAATATTAAAAACTAAAATGCAATAAAAATAAAAAATTCAAAAAGTTAATTTTCTTAGCAAAACTTTCTATATAATAAATCTATTATCATTTATTTTAGGATTAGTTTAATATAAATATACAGATTAGATTGCTATTTATCACTCTATATTACATTCTACTATATTTATTTTTATTAATTAATCTGAGATTATAAAATATTTTACTAAAATATTATTTATTATAATATTATATTTTACATTATATTTAAATATCTAGTATATGATTAGAATTGCTATTTTAATAATATTTTTGTTAAAAATTATTAAAATATTAATTTATATAAATTTATAAATATTATTAGTTTTATTTATTTTTACTAAAATTAGAAATTAAACCTAAATGAAAAAACAAAGTCAAATGATTAAAATCTTGTGATCTTGAATAAAATAGTAAATCATTTCATTTTGATTTTTTTTAAGATTTTCTTTTATTCTTTTTTTATTTTTTTTTATAAAATAAAATCTAAACAAATAGATATATAGTTTCTGAATAAATAAAAAATTAAAGTTCATTTTTTTTCTTTTTTTTTTTCATTTTTAAGAAGTAATTAATATTTCTGTTTTCTTTATTTTTTTAGTAAAATTAGACAAATGAATGAATAATCAAGAACTTGAGATTTTAAATGATATAGTAAATCATTTTATTTTTTTTCTTTTTAATTCTTTTTTTTATTTATTTTTTTTTGTTAATTTTTTTTGTATATACTTTTATCTTTTATTAATTCTTTACCTTTTTATATTTTTAAGTTCATTAATAATATTATATAAAATATTTATATTAATCTTTATTTTTTTAGATCTTTAGTTAAGAATTAATTTAATTTATAATTTTTTATGAATTTTTATAAAATAATAAAATAAATAGATGAATTTAATTGTAATAACATTTACACATTTTATTTGTAATAACTTCAATTTTATCCAATCAAAATTTAAGATCAGATGTAATGTAAATAATTTAGCAAAAAAATTTTTTCTTAAAAATTTTAAGAAACTGTTTATAACTTAAAATTTTATCCATGAACTTACCTTTTGTACATTAAGTAAAAATTTTTCAAATTAAATTTTGTATATAAAAATTTTATTTATAAAATATTTAGAATAATTTATTATTAAGAAATAAGATATATAATAATGTTGTTATAAATACATTTTTTTAAAATAAATTACATTTAATTACTGATAAATAAATAATAAATTATATTAATTATTAATAAAAATAAATAAAAATTATAAATAAATATGATTAATATTCTAAATGTTAATTTTATTTATATATTTACATATAGTTAAATGTAATATTAAATATATAAAATAAAGTATAAATAAAATTAAATAATTAAATTTTATCTTTAAAATAACTGAATTAATCAAATAACCTTTTTATTAATCATTTACATTTAAAATAATCCAAATAACTAATAATAAATCATTTGATTATTTGAGATCATTTGAATTATTTTTCTAATACTACTCTTTACTATATATATTATAATAAAACTTTTATTAAATTATCATTTAAAAGTATGTTCTATTTATTTAATTTATATAAAATATAGCAAAAATTTATAGTGATCTTTATATTAGTAAATTAATTATTATATATTAGAGTAGAAATATTAAGAAAATAAAAAGTTTTTATATAAAATACTTATATTAGAAATAGCAAAAAAAAAAAAAAAAATAACAAATTTAACTCTGAGTTTATTATTTAGTTTAATCTAATATCTTGAAATATGTTCAAATTAAAACTCTTATTAATATTTATAAAAATTATTTTAATAAATCTAATTATTTGAAAAATATTAAATTATAGTTTATTAGAACTTTAAATAGATTAGTTTAGGTCAAATCTATCAAGTTATCTGAGCTGAAAAGATTAGGTCAGGTTAAACAAAAAATCTGATCTAATTTAAATTTTTATTTGATCTGATTCAAAAAATAATTTTTTTAGTTTAACAATAATAAATCATTTAAAAAGAATGATAACTAAATCTTTTTAATTAAATGATAAAATATTATTCAAAATAAATGATAAGAAATCATTCAATTAAATAATAAGAAATTATTCAAAATAAACAATTGGTTAATAAGAATTTTATTTAATTAATTCAAGTCAAATTAATTGTTAACTTAACTTGATATTAATCTAAAAATCTACTGATCTAATCTAAATTTTCAGATCAGATCAGATTAGGTAAATAGGTCAATCTGATCTGATTCAAAGCTCTTAATATATCTTTTTATTTTAATTTTATATTATAAATATTTTTTTAATATAAATTAAAAAATTTTTTTTAATAATATAATTACAGAAAATATGAAAAAAAATAATATTGTTATTGAATTAACAAATAAATTCTATCTACAGTTTTATTAATAAAATTATTTTTTTAAAATAATTTAAATATAGTCAACTCTCTAATAAATCCTTTGGGACTAAACATAATATGCATTTATAAAGGATATATATTTATAAAAAAAAATTTTTTTGAAAATTTTATAAATTTTATATCCCTTAAAGCATAAGTATAAATTGGTTATAAAACATTATAGAAAAATTATAATATTTTAATATCTAATAATTATAAAAGGATGAAATAAACTTTATTAGATTTGTTATATTAAAATCTATCTAATGATAGTATTTTTAAATTTTTAAAATTAATAATTATTAATATAAATCAATTTTTCAATTTTTCAATTTTTTAAAATAATTTATTATTAAATAAATTACAAGAAAAAATGATATAAACTCTTTTCACTGATCTTTTTGACTAAATGTCTCTAACAACTAGAAGATAAGGCACTTATAAAAAAAAACTGAACCTTATAACAAATTGTTTCAAATGCTTCAGATAACAATAATAAAAAACCTAGTATTCTATCCCCCCAATGATAATAGAAAGAATAAGAATAATGATAATATTACTAAAACTACAAAAGACAAAAAATCGATACTACTACACTCAATACTACCCTTACAACAAATGAAAACCCAGATATTACCCAACAAACAACAGTTATTATATAAACCACCTCTTTCACTTTCAAGGTAGGTTTTATTTTTGAAAACTCAGAAGTATATGAAATGAAAATATATAAAACAAAAAATATTTCACTTTTTTCGTTTCAAGAAGCTATTACTAATATTTCAAGACATGCAAAGAATACAACAAATGATCTTATTTCACTCTTAACTACTTCTACTACTGCTGACAAAGGAAAGAATAAACAACTCTTTTAGGCTGACCAAGTTGAAAGTAATGTATAGAGTTCCAGATGAGTCGAGTTAACTCACGAGTCAGATAAGCCGAGTCGAGTTCAAATCAAGTTGAGTTGGTGTTTTTTTGACTCGATGATTTGCAAATCAAGCCAAATTCAAGTTGAGTTAAATATTTAACTCAACTCGATTTAAACTCGACTTGATTTAAGTTGACTCGAGTGACTTGAACGATAAGAAATCGTTCGACTTGAATGATAAAAAAATCGTTTAAGAAGAACGATAAGGAATCGTTTGACTTGAACGATAAAAAAATTGTTCAAGTTGAATGATAAAGAATCGTTCGCCTTGAATGATAAGGAATCATTCGACTTTAACAATAAAAAAATCGTTCAAGAAGAACGATAAGGAATCATTCGACTTAAACGATAAAAAAATCATTTAAGAAGAATGATAAGAAATCGTTTAACTTGAACGATAAAAAAATCATTCAAGTTGAACGATAAAGAATCATTTGCCTTGAACGATAAAAAAATCATTCAAGTCGAATGATAAGGAATCGTTCGACTTGAATGATAAAAAAATCATTCAAGAAGAACGATAAGGAATCGTTTGACTTGAACGATAAAAAAATCATTCAAGTCGAATGATAAGGAATCGTTTGACTTTAATGATAAAAAATCGTTCAAGAAGAATGATAAGGAATCGTTAGACTTTAATGATAAAAAAATTGTTCAAGAAGAACGATAAGGAATCGTTTGACTTAAACGATAAAAAAAATCATTCAAGAAGAACAATGATCTGAATTGTTCAACTTGAACAATAAAAAATCATTCAAGAAGAATGATGACCTGAATCGTTCAACTTAAACGATAAAAAAAATCGTTTAAGAAGAACGATGACCCGAATCGTTCTTTTCATTTTTTTTATTCTTATTTTTTTTTTCAAAATCGAATCGAGTTAAAATCGAGTCAAGTCAAATTGAGTCGAGTTTAAAATTTATATAACTCGAATCAAATCAAATTGAAAGATTTTATAAAATAAATTTGACTCGACTCGACTCGAAAAAAATAAGTTGAATAGAGTTGGTCTTTAAACTCAACTCAACTTGACTCATTCGGAACTCTACTAATGATTTAATCTGGATGAAAATTGATGAATTGCTTCTAGAGCTGTCAGTGAATAAAACTGAAGAAGCAGGAAGGCAGAAACACGAATTTGAAAAGCAGTTAGAAGAGCAAATCCTAGAGGGATCACATGAGACTTTACTAAAACAAGAGAAAAATAATATTAAGTATACTAATGAGATTTATGATGATTTTAGCCTATTCGACTAATCTGTTTACTGTATGAAATGCTTTACATGGGTACACCTTCTAGCCAATTTTTTATTTACATCATGCTACCCATTTTTTTTTCACATCATGATGATAAGAAATAAATATTTTATTTTAAACAAAAGTTTTCGCTATATTAATACAAAAACTATATTCAATACTTGCACAAGATGATTAACTATAAAGACATCGAATCAGCATTAGTTGGAATAATCAAAGTAGCATATAGTTAAGGCACGAAAAAATATGACAAAATGGGATTAACATATGTGGGCTATTTGAAAATAATGCGATGTAAAAGGGATCCAGATGATTATTGCAGATATGTAGCAAAGCAACGAGCTCCAAATGAGAAAGTCTATAATGAAAGAATGACAGATTATAAAGACTGATATAATGAAGAAGTTTATCAGAGTATTGAAAAGTTATACAAATTATATTTCTTATTCACGAGCTAAGAAGAGATTATACAAAAAAGATCTATAGAAGAAGTAAACGAAATGCTTAAACTTCATGAATTAGAAATCTAATTTGTAAGCACCTATCGGGATGGTAATTCTGTATCAGGATGAATGATTTGAAGCTTCTCCCTTACAAAGGATCTTTTTGGGCCATTGCCCTCATCATCTATTAACTAGTACAAGACCAGCTGATTTTTTTGCACTAGAGATTCATGAATATAATAAATTTGGGAAGACCAATTACAATCAGTTGCACGTCATCTCCTACCTTCTAATTCACTAGGATTAAGTAAATATCTTACTAATACATTATGGAATAATCTAAGCTCATCAAATCCAATAGGTTCTTCTCGTAGCTTGGAAGCTTTAGCAAAGACATATTCTTTTTTTCGAGCTTCAGCAGGAGAAATACTCAGAAGTTGAGTTACAGAATTGTCAAACTTTACAAGAAAAATTGAAAGGTTTTTTACCTAAGCTTGATAGCGCTTAGTAGGAGGTAATCTCATTTCAACACTATCTTGAATAAAGAATGCCCATTCTTGAAGTGTACAATTAAATCTCTCAACAATACCCATAGATTCTTTAGAATTAGCTACAGAGGGTGGTCAAAAGTTTCTGGACACCTTTATAAATGCGATTTAAAAAATTTTCGTCATATAATTGTGATACCATACTGCGGTCATATGACCGTCAATTGTTTATTTACATAATCAAAATAAAAAA